>APFE030559492.1:0-14522 GCA_000404065.3 Pinus taeda
TTTTATGACTGGAATTTAGACGTATAATATGATCAACTTATTTCAACCTTTCATGAACAACATAACCCACATTTCTCATTTCTATAGAGGCATTAAAAATAATAACAGTTTCACAATGATGTAATATATCCAAATAAGGGTTAATCATCACAATCTTCTCATTATTCACAACCCATATTTTTCCCTTCGCATCAATTAATGTGGTTATTCCTAATGTTTCAAATTAAATGATTTTTCTTAAATATTTCAATTCTTCTTCGTTTGAACTATGGATATGGTGAACTCCTTCAATAACATTATTAACTTTTGTAATCCAATTTTCTTACTGTTTCTATTCTTCTTGCATCAGATTTATTTATTTATTTATTTTTATTTTTTTCTTTTCTTCCAATTTAGTAACCTTTTAACTCAGAATTTTAGTTTATTTGAACTTTTATCTCTAATTGGATCTTAAATTGTATCTTGTTTAACGGTAGAGTCAATCTTTCCCTTATATTGATTTATTTTCTCCCATTATTGTTTCAGGCATAAGACAGTTTGGAATGTAAGAAAAAGTACACCTATGTGAGCTCATACAGCAAAATTCGAATGCTTCATCCATGTAGACGTGAACGTAAGAACATAGGCAGACCATTACAAGTGTCAATGTTGTCAATTTAATGATAGTGAAGACCCAGCCCCCCTAACTTCTGATTCTGATAATTGTAGATTGTTAATGAGAATGGCTATCATGGGAGGATTGAGGGGACTTACAGACAAATGCAAAGACCACATATACAGAAACCAGTAAGACAATTATCATAATTAAAATACACTTGGATTTGAGATATAAAACTTAATGCATGTGGAGGAATGAAAACTGCAGAGATGTATTCACAGTTGATCAATCTGTGTCTATAGGTTGCTCACCTTTCTTCCTCGTTGGAACTTGCTAATTTTGTGGGCATCATGAGAGGATCTCATCTACTTGTTAATCTCCATTCTACATAAATAAAAGAAAATGCACTCTTTATCATGTGCATAGAGATACATATGCGTTGATGAGATCAGGTGCTCACAGTTGTGAGCATTATTAATATCTGGATTCTGGCATGATCACTTTAGTAACATGACAGAGCATATTGTAGCCACAAGTGCTGGTCAAGTCAGGTAGCTATCTGAAGAGCTGGTGTGGGTTTTGTCAACTCAGTTTCTTTTTTTTTCTTTTTTCTTTTTTTTTGGGTTTAATCCCTTTTGTTTTCAAGCTTTTGTAAACAAGTTTGTCACGTCACATTGTGGGCCTCTCATCAGCTATAGTGTACTGTGTACCTCAGCCTCACCCAGTTCAACACAGTTTTGAGACATAAAATAACCTGTCTCTGTTTGGAAAGGAACTAGAATAGAAAGAAAATACATCCTCATCAATTATACTGTGCATACTATTTCTGTCAAGGATTAGTTCCGTGAGGGATGAGCTATGATAGAATAGTTCCATGAGGAATGGACTATGTACAGAACTACTGTAAGATACCCTTCTAGTAATATCTCAAGTTTCCCACAAAATAACAGAGTTTGGTTAACTCTATCTCTGAGGTATTTCATCAAACAGTTTGAATGCATATGGTTGTAGGTGTATTCTTTTGTATTTTATTTCAAATAAAAGAATACAGTACCACATATACACCGTGAGAAGGCTTCAACATAGCAGTATATAATTTATATTAAACTTAGAAATGGTACATACTACTGATAGGGACTTGTAACAGTGAAACGAGAGAAAAACATATGAGTAGATGGCAGCTCCTCTTGTTAAACAGTTAGGCTGTAGGTGCTGTTCATCTCTCCAAGATGATTTTACAATCCAGAAATTATCCCCACAGGCACAACAGTCGCATACAACTCTCAAAAGTCAAGTATTTCGCCCTTAAAGAGTAGACTCGACCCCAAGGAAATGAGGTCAATACAGCAGTAAACTTAATGTAATGATCCATTCTGTGCAAAATATGAATTTGTTCATAAGTTTCCTTTCCAACATGCTAAACTTGTGAATTTATCTGCATTGTCTGAAACCTTGCTTTTTAATGGCATTTGAAGCACAGATATTAAGTTTCAGATCAAGTTACTCAACAACATCGTCAACTTCCATGTGCATATCAGATCTAGGTTTAGATGGATATTTAGGCAACTCTGGGTGTGTTTTGATTGTATCCTGAATCTAAACGAGCGTATAAACACCTTGGAAAGGGTGGAACACCTCACCATTTGTTGAACTGTAAAATATACCTTGTGTTTTTAATAAAATTATACAAACCACTGCATCACATCAATCAATCAAGTGCAAATATATTTTAGATCACAAAGTCACCTTTACTAGAAGATAAGATCCCAGTCTCAGTCTTACATGGGATTGGCAAGTAAGGCATTGGTCAGGTTTGTTGAAAATTGGAGGGGCTAAAACTCTGGGCCAAAGACATGTCGCCAGCCAATGGGCTGCTCTACGCTGTGAGATAACTGGCATTGAAAGCGCCCTACCTTCTTCATGTTTTTGGGCAGAAATCAGCTTGGAATCAAAGAGCCGCAATCAGAGCACTCCTGAACCATTCGGGCGTTGTCTAACTTTTAGAGCTTTTGAATCTGGCGAAACAATTTTTGGTCGATTGTTTTTTTTGTTACTTAAAACCTTTTTTTGAATGCATAAAATAATTTAACACTCTGGAAAAACCCTGAAATCACTTGAACAGTGCAATGTTCACATATCAATCTGGTGATTCCAATAAATTCCCGGTAGATTATCCACAAATTTGACCAGAAAATATATCCAAAAAAAAAAAACCATAAGACTACGACTAATCATAATCCTAGTAACCAAAAGTGCGATTTTAGAGTTTTCCTGGTTCTTCTCTAAATCAGCCCAGGACCTCAAAATTGCAATGTAAGCAATGGAACATTCCAAGAATGTTGCCCATACCTCAAAATTCCAATCTAAACAACATAATATTCCGGGGAGGTTGCCAGAAATGAGGCAATTTCTGTGCCAGTTTTCAAGCTCCCTATTGCACTGCTGAGTTACATTTCCTTTAATTAAATCAAAAGATCTGGATGGCTACCTCACATATACCCGTCTATCTCAGCTTTACCAGGTACGTTAGGAGAACTGGCCCTTTCACGGAGCTAGCTCTAAAGAGCCATTGGAGAAGAGGTCTCTGTCCCTCAGGGCCGCAGATGAGGGCAAGGTCTTTGTCATTGCCAATGAATGGGATGAGATTACCAGGAGTCAATGGGCGGTCAACTTGGTATTCTGTGCCTTTATCATACAGTCGAACCCCAGGCTTGTGCAGCCTATTTCTCTAATGGTTCCTCGAATTCTCCATTATTTCTGGATATCCACAGAGAAGATACAGCTATTAAAGAGGGGCGAGGAAATAGTATGCTTTCAATGGATGATTGCATGACATGTTTCATGGAGACTCATGTCCTGAAACGGGGAGATAAGCCCATCTGCGAATAGAGAGTTGAAGCTTCTGGTTCGTTATATTTAGATTCGGATTGGAAAATCAATGCAGGGTTCTAGTGGCTCCGCACCAAGCAAAACATGACTATTGCTGGTAAAGAAATCCTGAATTTCTCCAGACATTGTTGCTTTAGTTGACTGCATGACCTTTCGACTCATCTGAGTACCACAGTCAGAATGCCCAACAACAGAAAAAAAACCTTGCGTAATACTGCTCCACACTTAAGAGAAAAGTGTCCAAGCATAGCAAATGGGTTGGGATGCTCTCATTTCAATTTTCCCAGACTGTCTCCCAAGTTTGGAAGAGTAAAGGAGGATCCCCAACTTTTGGTTGGCCAGTTAAACAGAGAAAGCAAAGCAATTGAAGGATCCCAAATTTCATTGAGGGGTAAAAAGGATGGTAATCTAGCAGTAGATGATCCTGGCGTTGTTAATCTCGCTTTGGTGCAATGCTTGTCAGATCCAAATACAATGAATTGTACAGCAAATTTGGATAATTCTTTTGTTGCCATGGAACATTTAGTTGAAGGATTGAATGAGAAACAAATAACTGCTATTCGGCAAGAAAGGAGGAGAATCAAAGAACAAAACAAAATGTTAAATGCAAGAAAGCTCAGCCTTGTTCTGGATCTTGACCATACTCTTCTCAATTCAGCAATGTTTTCAGATATTGAGCCAGTCCACGAAGAAATATTAAAGACAAAAGAGGAGAAAGATCGAGAGGGTCCTCATCGTCATCTTTTTCACTTACCACAATTTAGAATGTGGACAAAATTGCGTCCAGGGATTTGGCAGTTTTTGGATAGGGCAAGCAAGTTGTATGAGCTACATGTTTACACAATGGGTAAGAGAGTCTATGCCACAGAGATGACAAAAGTGCTCGATCCCACAGGAGAACTATTTGCAGGACGTATAATTTCTAAGGGTGATGAGGCTGATGTCAATGGGTTAGGAATATCTCCCAAAAGCAAAGACTTGGATGGGGTAATGGGTATGGAGTCTTCAGCAATTGTTATTGATGACACGGAAAAGATGTGGCCTCATCACAGACTCAATTTGATTGTGGTTGAGAGATACACATACTTCCCATGTAGTCGACGTCAATTTGGACTGGCAGAGCCCTCTCTGTTTGAGATTGATCATGATGAGAGGCCGGAAGATGGAATGCTGGCATCTATTTTACGGGTTATTGAACAAATACACCATGATTTTTTCTCAAAAAAAACTATTCTTCGAAGTAGATGTCCGTGATCTTTTGGCAACTAAACAACGCAGGGTTCTTAAGGGTTGCAGAAAAATTTTCAGCAGGGTATTTCCTATGGAAGAAACGCAACCCCATCTGAACCCTTTATGGCGGTTAGTGGAAAAATTTGGTGCTGAATGCACAACTCAAATTGATGAACATGTTACACATGTTGTAGCCATTTCCCTTGGAACTAACAAGGTAAACTGGGGATTGGCAACAGGGCGACATGTTGTTTGTACTGGCTTAAAACATGACTAGATTGTTGTTAGAAGGAGCGTGCATACCTTGAAAAAGGTTTTAAAATAAAAGTCCAAGGAGGGTTTTTTTTTTAGCTTAAAATAATTAGAAGGGGAGGTAAAATTAAATTAACAATTTGAGAAGGAAGCCAAAATAAGGGTCCATAGGTCCTAGAGGTTGAACTTGGCTCTGATACCATGTGTAAGAACCCGATTCCTATTATTAGAGCCTTATTCTATTATACATTAACAGATCTATTATAGTATTGATTTGCAAGTAATAAAAGAAGCTTTCTGACCTTCTCGCAAGATTTTAAACATTTAACATCTAATCATTTTATCATAAACAACATAAATTAAGATGAGCATTCCATTGATATCAACTTAATAAGAGTAGTTCATGGAAAAATACCTACTTCGGCGGTTGATGATGATACCTTTGTCAGATAGCTCCAGCTGAATGCTCCTTCTCACCGACCCAACCGGATTTACCACCCAGCCAACTAGGAAACAAATTCCTAGTCCAGGAAACCTCCACAGGTTCCCTAGCCCTCCGTGCCCAAGTCCAACCAGATATAGTGTGTCCTAAAAGAGAATGTGCAAACCATATATCAATACTCTCCTCCTCTCAAACCCAAGAAACCTCCATAGGTTTCCAAGGTCTCCCCAAAATCATAACAAGTCCAAACAATCACAACCAACCCCCCACAATCATGAGCAAAACCTCCCCCAAAAACTCCCCCCTTCTCTCTTCTCCCTTCCCTTTTTATACCCTCCTTCCCTGCTCCATCTCAACCACCTCTCATTAATGTCATTCACTCCTCACCCATCCCTATGGTTGACTTCTCTTCTCCCAAATAAGTTAAGAGTACATTTGGAAATGTGAGATGTAATTACATGGAGAGGACCATGTCTACTCCTTAATAAATGTGAGGGTACATTGGGTAGTGTGAAATGAATATATATATATATAATGAGTTGGAGAGGACTATGTCTTCTCCCAAGAAAAGGTGAGGGTACATGGGGGAATGTGAAATGTAATTACATGGAGAGGACCATGTCTTCTCCTTAATAAATGTGAGGGTACATTGGTAATGTGAAATGAATACATACATTTATAATGAGTTGGAGAGGACTATGTCTTTTCCCAAGAAAAGGTGAGGGTACATGGGGGAATGTGAAATGTAATTACATGGAGAGGACCATGTCTTCTCCTTAATAAATGTGAGGGTACATTGGGTAATGTGAAATGAATACATACATTTTGAAATAATGGAAGGAGACCAAATTCTACCCAATATTCAATTTGAGAAGTTAAGTGGAGAATTTAAATAATGGAAATCATGAATTTTATATTAGACCTATATTTCTCAATATTTTTAGATAATGTAAACATTAACAAAATTTGTAGGATAATATTTAAGTGGGGCATTACATACACCCCTCCTTCAGAAAACTTCGTCCCGAAGTTAGAATGAAAAGATGCAAGGAGTTTGAAAGCATAGCAACCAGAGAGAGTTATAGCAATGAAATCGGATAATTCCGACAATGAAATTTCTTCCCATCAAGAGTCTCCAACTGATCTATATCCTCCTATCCACCCTGGCCTACTTCCGTTCCCACCCTATATGTCCTCTGCTGCTTTATCAGTGGCAACGACCATACTAACCACTGATAAAACCGTCATGGTGGGAGTGTCGAATACATCGACCTAACTTCCCCCAGCATGCAACTGGCAATCGTCATCACACGTCTGGGGGAGCGTGTCCACCACTGCCCTCCCACGATTCCAGGTTTCGAAGGATACACGGTGGGAAATGCCTCCACCCCTCCTGCAAAACTAGGGTCAATACCCTAATACAGACCACACTACAGAGCTGGTTGGACTTGTCATCGAATAATCTAGTCAGGTCGTCTTGCCACCTGTCATTTGCATTTTTCTCGTGTCATAAGAGTGTATATCAAGTAGATACCAAATGAAGTAAAATAATGTACATTATACCTTCCTCATGAGACGTCTCATGATAAGTTACGTACTAGATAGTCCATCACTAAGTGAGTCATACATGTAGTCCATACATCAACCATTTCTATCATTAATGTCAAATCTATCAACTGATTCATATAAGTAGTTTTATGTGTCAACCAAATGCATCAATATTACATAATGTTCATAAATAAATAAAATGGAAATAGGATCTTAACATAGGTAGCTATCTAAGTCAAAATAGGCATCACAGATGCTCAAAAAGTGAGGGGTAGTCATGACGCATAGTCTCTGCATCCTCCCAGGTAGCAGATCCCGGGCTATACTTGTCCCATTGGACCTTAACTTGGTCCACCGTGCGACGTCTGAGCTGTCGAACCCTACGGTCCAATATGCGTAATGGTTCTACCATTACGGTTCCCATGTCCGAGACCTGCAATTGCTGCCAATCCAGTTTGTGGGATTCATTAGAAACATAATGTCGTAAAACAGATACATGAAAAACATCATGAGTTTTATGCAAATGGGGCGGCAGTACAAGATGATAGGCTACTGGTCCAATCTTCTCTTTGATCCTAAAAGGTCCTACGAACCGAGGTGACAATTTCGTGCCCTTCCCAAACCGGATGGTGCTTTTGTTGGGCCAGATACGAATAAAAAGTTGGTCCCCTACTTCATAACTGCGATCAACCCTATGCGAATCAGCATAAATCTTCTGTCTATCCTGTGCTTCCTTTAACCTTTTCCGAACCTGCTTTACTTGTTCCTCCATTTCTTGAACTAATTCCGGGCCAACTATCACTCGGTCCTCCAATTTTTCCCAACTCAACGACGTCCTGCAAGGTCTTCCATATAGAGCTTGATAAGGAGGAATCCCGATTGAACTGTGATAATTGTTATTATAGGAAAACTCTACCAATGGTAAGTACCTTTCCCACTGAGTCTGATTATCCATGACGTACATCCTAAGCATGTCCTCCAGAACCTGATTTACTCTTTCGTTCTGCCCATCTGTTTCTGGATGATATGCACTGCTTAGGTTTAACTGAGTTCCCAGTGCTGACTGCAAACTTGTCCAAAACCTAGATGTAAATCGGGAGTCTCTATCAGAAATGATCTTTGTGGGCAATCCATGCAGTCGGATTACTTCATTGACAAACACTCGCGCCACATCCGTAACATCATAAGTGTCCCTTACTGGAGTGAAATGGGCACTTTTGGTCAATTTATCAACTATAACCAATATAGCATTGTGCCTCTGGGAAGTGAGTGGCAAACCCACCACAAAATCCATGGAAATTACTTCCCATTTAGATGTAGGGATGTCATGAGGTTGTAGGAGTCCTGCTGGATGGCGATGATCAACCTTCACTCGCTGACATTCAAGACATTTGGCGACAAACTGGACTATGTCATGCTTCATGCCTGCCCAAAAGAAGAGTTTCCTTGCGTCTGCGTACATCTTCTTTACCCGAGGATGTGCACAATAGAGTGCTCTATGAGACTCTCCGAGGATGGTTTCTCTTATACCCCCTTCCTTAGGTACGTACATTCTCCCTTGGAACCTCAATAGCCCATCATCTGGTTCAAGGACATATCCTTCAAACTTTTGGTTCTATTTGCTTCCCATTTTGGATAGCTGAGATGAATTTTAAGTACCAACTATCTTCAAAGAGTTTCTCCAATATTTTCTCCCTTAAATTTACCTTTAAGGCTACTAGGGAGAAAGTTCGTGGCCTCCTGCTTAGTGCATCCGCCACTACATTCTCCTTTCCCTTGATGTATGAGATTTCAAAATCATACTCACTCATGAATTCGCTCCATCGCCTTTGTCTGGCGTTCAAATCCCTTTGAGTGAAGATATGCTTTAGGCTTTGATGATCTGTTCTTAACTCAAATCTTCTCCCGATGAGGTAGTGTCTCCATAGCTTCAAGGCTAACATCACTACTGCCAATTCTAAGTCGTGGGTAGCATATAATTCTTCATGCTTCTTTAATTTTCTAGAAGCATAAGCTATTACTCCGCCTTCTTGCATCAATACTGCACCCAATCCTTGTGCCGAAGCATCGGTGCAGACAGTGAAGTCTTTTCCCATGTCTGGTACTTGAAGGATCGGTGCACTAGTTAGTAACCTTTTCAGTTCTGTGAATGCAGTGCTACATTCATTTGTCCATTCATACCTAACCTCCTTTCGCTGTAATGTGGTGATGGGTTTTGCAATCCTTGAAAACCCTTCCACAAACCTGCGATAATACCCAGCTAGCCCCATAAAACTACGTACCTCATGGGAATTTTTTGGTACTGGCCAATCCATTATGGCCTTCACCTTTTCTGGGTCAAATTAAATCCCTTCTCTTGAAATAATGTGCTCAAGGTAATGGACTTTCTTCTGAAAGAAGGAACACTTTGACAATTTCCCATACAATTGATTTCCCCTTAAACAAGTCAATACTACCCTTAGGTGCTTTTCATGCTCCTTTTCATTCATGGAATAGATAAGAATGTCATCAAGGAAGACTTGCACGAATTGGTCCAAATACTTTCTGAACACTCCATTCATGAGGCTCATGAACACTGCTGGTGCATTGGTTAAACAAATGGAACAACTACAAACTCATAGTGCCCAAACCGAGTTCGAAATGCAGTTTTTGAGATGTCTTCCTCCTTTATCCTCAATTGGTGGTACCCAGATCGTAGATTGATTTTTGAGAAGACCACTGCCCCTTTCATTTGATCAAATAAGTCATCTATTCGAGGTATTGGGTACCTATTCTTTATTGTGGCTTTGTTTAAGTCTCTATAATCTATGCATAGCCGCAAGGAGCCATCCTTCTTCTTGACAAAAATTACTGGTGCACCCCAAGGGGAAATACTAGGTCTGATCAATCCCAAGTCTAAGAGATCCTTTAACTACATCTGTAACTCACAAAGCTCTGGAGTTGTCATCCTATAGGGTGTCTTAGATATTGGTTATGCACCTGGTTTTAGATCAATAGTGAAATCAATCTCTCTTATAGGAGGTAATCCAGGGAATTCCTCTGGAAAAACATCCTTGAATTCTGCCAAAACTGGATGTTGATCCAGGGAAGGTCCCTTATGGTCACTTACCGTCTTGACCAAATACAATTTGCAACCTTGTCTGAGACAATGCTTTACCTTCATCATGGATATGAATCATAGGGACACTCCCCTCTTGATTCCACAAATCTCAATTGGCCTACCTTCATCATCTAAACAGATCACCTTCTTCTTGAAACAGTCTACTAAAGCTCGATGAGCTTCAAGCCAGTCCATTCCAACAATTACATCATACGTTCCCAATTCTCTGAAGTATGCCTTCAACTTAGTCATACACACCTCGAGGTTTACCTGACATTGGTCTACACTAGGCCCTACTACTTGTTTTATTCCAGAAGCCATCTCAACTTGTTTAAAGTCATCGTGCTCATAGGCTACCAACCCACATTTTTCTAATGCAACTGGTGAAATGAAACTATTTGTAGCACCAGAGTCAAACAAAATTTTAACTTTTACTTTGTTTATCATACCTGAGGTTTCTACCACGACAGACTGGTGTTCAACTTGCTGATTGTCAACTGCTGCATAGATTCGGTGGTGGCTACCTGTTCTCCCCATTGGTTCTTTTCCCTCTCTTTTGTTGTTACCGGATCGAAACTCAGGGCAGTCTCACTGATAATGAGGTCCTCCGCATCCCCAACAAGTGATGCGTGGTGGACCTTGAAACAAATGATCTAGAGTTCTTTGGAAAGAGTTTCTTCCCCTGGAACCCTTGCCCCCACTTGCTATTCCTCGCCTATGACTTTGATTTGTACGTGCCCTTGAAGCTGTGGGTGAAGCTGCACTAGAAACCATTGAAATCCCTACTGTTGGTGTTCTAGGTATAACCCTGTTTCCATATGGTGGGGGCCTCTGACTTCCTCTCCTTGGGAAGGTACGAGGGGCTTTCCCCATAAACCCTGTTTGACGCGGAAAGATGGCTCTGCCTTCACCCTTTAAGTCTAGGTGTTCTTCGATATAACGAGCCTGTTCTACAGCTTCTGCCACTGAGGATGGTTTCCACATCCGCACCATTTCCCTAATCTTAGGTCTCAATCCATACATAAAACGCTCTACTTGGCGCTGGTCAGTATCCATGTATGAGACATACTTGACCAATTCCATAAATCAAATTTCATATTCTTCTACAGTACGACCTCCCTGTATCAGGGCATGGAAGGCTCCTACATGCTGTTCTTCATAATACGCTGGTAGGTATTTCTTCCTAAACCTCTCCTCAAATAATTCACAAGTAACTGTTTCTGGAGTGAGGTGTAGTTAACACTCCAAGTTACCCCACCAATTCAGAGCACTATCTCTGAGTTGGAATATTGCTATTTTGGCTTTGGAATTGGAATTGTAATCCCTTAGTGCAAAACACCTTCCCATCCCCTCTAACCAGGCTTCTGCATGCTCACTGGCACGACCCCCTGCAAACTCTGGGAGCTTAATCTTCTGGAGCTCCCTAGTAATGTCCTCCACTGGAGGTCTTCTATCATAGTCTCTAGATCCCTCGGGGTTCCCTAACCCTGATGAAGGGTGTTCCCCTTCCATTTCATTTGTTTAGCGTCCTCTTAAGGTTTCATTAATTGCCTCCAGGGAACGCAGGATGAGAGTCAATTCTGGTGAAGGTAATGGGTTATTTGAATGAGGTCCTTGTGAAGACTCCCCAAGCCCTTGGTTCCTTCGCGTCCTCACCATTTTGATTTGTTCAAACTCTGCACAATATCTAAGACTTATTAATCCATCCTAGGACTTGTCCCTCTTAGCTGACTCATATACATGATAGTCATAAGTGTGTTCACTATGCTTGTAAACAAGTATTATTAGTACTGGGAAGATTCCCAAGGATTGATTAAATCCTCCCATATGTGATTTCTTATACAACCTATACATTTTTAATTAATGAGTTGGTTTAATATACTTGAATATTAGTTCGCTCTTGGTGGCTTTCAAAATACTCATATAAAATGAAATTTTGAACCATTCTTGTGTACTCACCAATAAACCATTAATCCTATTTCAAGTAGTAGTTTACATATAAGGAAAGCTCACGAACACGTATATATATATATCAGAATATGAAATATCATTAATATTTTCCATTTAAATGTGAACATATGATGATACTATATCTAAATTGTTTGAGATGAATAATTAAAATATATTTCTTCACTAAATATCCTTTTAACCATATACTATTGCATCTAACTAATAAATCACTTAAATCCAATCCAATTAATTGTTTATTTTATGTTTATTTATTTTTTAATTAAATAATACCATTACGTAGCAGTTTCCAAAACACGTTTTAAAAAGAAAAATGAAAAGGCATCAATTATAGAATCTTGCATCAAAGTCTTATTTCCTTTTCTAAAAACTCGAATTTGCTGTCATAGGGAACAAATATTTTGTTCTTCTCATCTTTCATCATTTTCACTGAGTTTGAAGTTGAATATTCACTACCTATGTATGAAATGCTTGAAATTGCTACAGAACATTGATTTTGGTTGCTTGAAGAGCTAAATTTGACATTGGAAAATCTAAATTATTACATTGATATACTGTCTTGATGTCATCATGATAGTTTGTATGGCTGCAAGAGGAAATTGTGGAGCTTCATAACATACCTCAAAGCGGGCATATATTGGATTAAATGTAGGTGGTTTGACCCAATATATGCCCCCTTGCAGTCATAACACCATAACGCACACTAAAGAATCAGGAATCATAAATGACTTTAATGACTACTAAAGGACCACAAAGTTAAGCTTAACCACCATTACACCAACATATTATATGTGATATTTGACTGAGAATCTACTATATATGCATTCTGGAAACATTTTTTTGACAACCTATCTTGACACAAACACAGGTAATTTCCAATACTACTTCAAGTCTCAATCAAGCCAAGCAATCTATAAAGCAGAAGTTGAAAAGAAATGTTTTTGGTGCTGAAAAATACAAAGTGTATGTGAAGAGAGAATTGGATAGTGGCATATAATTATTTTATGAATTTTGGTAAGACAGGAGCAGGGTCTTGAATCTTGATCTACTTGAAAATTGAAATATATGACACCCATTGTGTGCTTCTAGTCCTGCATTTAGATAAGTAGAGGCCAAAAAAATAAAGCAACCTGTAATATGTTATGAGTAGAGCCAAAAGAGAATTGGATAATGGCCTGTTATTGTTATTGGTAGAGCTGATGGAGAATTGGATACCAAGCTATCGATGTTTTATTCACACGTTTTATATGGTTTTGTTAATATATGATTTTGAGCATTAAGTAATGTATCACGAATCTAATTCATAGTTGATAATAGAGTTTGCTCTCGTACTGCAACGATTGAGAACAGGGATCAAGCATAAGTTGTATCAAGGGATTAACATTGGTTCAGTATACAGGGAACCAGTCCAAAGTCCTTAGTAGCAATGGTTTAGAACTTTTTAAATAGTCCGTGCAAGTGGTGCCTTATTCAGATCCAAGTATGTACCCCTCATATATAATCTTTATGCCCAGCCCCTTGATCTAATTCCTTCTCAAACCATGCCCACTCCCACGAATCCTGTTAGATGGACAAGAGGTGAGAATCTTTATGGGATTTTAGTTCACTGTCAAGGGTGATGGAGTACTAATGAAGCTCCACGATTGAGGTAGTCAATTGTCTTCTTAGTGGCACAACGGAAGCGTGGCGCAGCGGAAGCGTGTTGGGGCCCATAACCCACAAGTCCCAGGATCGAAACCTGGCTTTCATACCATGTGTAAGGTTCCTACCCTAGGGTCTGCTAACAAATCTAGATTCTTCTAAAATCAAATACGATAAGAGGTGATAACTTACCTACTTACATTGCGTTTACACAAATAAAATTTTGTCATTTACATTATAATCAACACAAATTAAGGTGAATACTTCATTCTAATTAACTTTACCAAAGTAGACTATGGAGGAATACCTGTGCCGATGGCTGATGGAGATACCTTTGTCCTGTTGCTCCTGTTGAACGCTCCTCTTAACGGACCCAACCGGATTTACCTCCCAGCCAACTAGGAAATAATCCCTAGCCCAGGAAACCTCCATAGGTTCCCTAGCCCTCCGAGCCCAAGTCCAACTAGATGTATTGTGTGTGTGTCCCAATGAAAGATCCAGACCAAGATAACAATACTTCCCTCCTCTCAAAAACCCAAGAAACCTCCACAGGTTCCTAAGGTCTCCAAAACACAACAAGTCCCAACAATCACAACCAACCCCACAATCATAAGCAAGACCTCAAAAAAAACCTCCCCTTTCTCCCTGCCCCCTTCCCTTTTTATACCCTCCTTCCCTTCTCCATCTCAACCACCTCTCATTAATGTCATTAACTTCTCACCCATCCTTATAGTTGACTTCTCTTCTCCCAAGTAAGCTAGGACTACATTTGGAAATGTGAGATGTAATTACATGGAGAGGACCATGTCTTCTCCTTAGTAAATGTGAGGGTACATTGGGGAATGAAAAATGAA
>APFE030559493.1:0-137575 GCA_000404065.3 Pinus taeda
AGAATAAATAATTAAAAAATATAACAAGAATATTATTGGTTTGACTTGGGTCATTAGGTCAAAATTAGCCGTTGGCAATATAGCCGTTGGAGTCTCTGCACATACTATTTAACAAGCTAAGCTAGATTGGATCTTCAACTTGTCCTGACGATGAACCACACTGGTTGGTTCGAAACGCGTCGACAAAAGAATATTTATGGTTGTTTATTAGTTTGCTTCTATTTTTGCCTTACTTAAGTAGCAGATTGGTAGGGATAAAAGAAGCACCAAAAAGCTATTAGTAGGTGTTTTGGCCTCACTTCTTCCTTCTGGGATCATGATTTGAGGAAGAGACCCTTATGCAGCCGAAAAAGACAAATTTCTATTTCCTTCATGATATTTCGAATTTGCTGTACTTAAGCTATCATTTGATCAGTTTTGTAAAGTAGGATTTCATTGCCATCTCTTCTATCTTAATTATTGTACTAGATCTCATCCATTACTCCATGTTGTTCAACAATTTCTTCATGCATAAGGTAGACAATTAGTTCATCAAATTATGCTTTTCTAGTTCATGAGAATTCTTCTTGATTACATGGATTTTTGGAAATTACACATGTTTGATGCAAAGTAGACACTTCAGAAGTAGACATAGATCTCATAGCGAGCAACCACCTTCCAACTTCATTCACCCATAGGAATTCCTTGTTTTCATCAAACCCTTCACCAATTTCATCATTTTACATAGAAATTTCCTCAAGCATTTTGAGCGAATCCAACCATCTCCTAAACTTCGTTTTGGGTTCTAGGTGTTCCTAGGCCTCTTCTCACTCCATTCCACCAATAAAACACCTTCCCTAAGCTTTCCATCACCTCCAACACCCATTGTTTTTCTCACGGCTGCATCCTATAGAAATACAGGGAATCCTGTAGGTTTCTAGTACATCCTATAGGTTTTCCTGTAGTGGCCTGTTTTGAGGTCTAATCGAGGGAAAACCTCTAGGAAGCCCTCAAAGGTCACCCAAGGGTATCCCACACCATCCAACCATCTCCTAAACCTTCCAGCCATCCTCAAACATCCCTAAACCGCCTGCCACATCACCATAAGAGATTAGTTTGCATATTTGATTTTGCATGAAAAGAACAAAAAGACAAAAACAAAGTTATTTCAGTCCCTTTACTTGCACAATAGTGATGTTTGATTATTTTAAATTCCATGCTTAGACAGTAGCATTTGTTTCATGTTAATTTATTATTATTGCAAAGCATAGTTTCTTAGCAGTTAATTAGGAAATGATGTGATTTATCGTTGAATTTCGGTCTTTTTTGTTATTGCAATAGATCATCTCTCTCTTAGAGTAGATTTCCCTTTCTTTCATCAAGAAACCAGGCTTCTTCTGAATCCATAGGTTTCTGGCTTGAAAACCCCCAGTGGTCTCTCGCCAGCTGAATAAGTGACAAAAGGCAGAAACATCACTTTTACTTGTGTATACAACACTGTCACCTCCAAGTTTGTACGAACCCTGGGCTGATAAAGTAAAGATGGTAGCCCAGGAGTTGCAACATTCTTAATGCAATACTGGTGCTCATCACTTTTTGGTGCCATTGCCAGGGAAGTGTCTGAGTAATATGTGATTACTGCTTTCTTTATTCTACTTCTTGTTTCTACTATTCTGCCATTAGTTTCATTTATGCAAAAGTAATTTAGTTTACTTTTCATTCTGCATTTTTTTCTTTCCTTTCCATTCTGCAAGTTAGATTTCAAGAAATTAGCTAATCTTTTCGTTCAATTTGTAGTTCTCACTCACTCTGCAATTTTAATTTTGCAAGTTAGATTTCAATTCAAGCAATTAGTTTTTCATTCAATTAGTAGTTTTCATTCAATCTGCAAATTCAGTTCTGCAAAGCACTTTCAAAATTTGAAGAAATCACAAAACCAAACCAAAAACATATCCTTTCATGCCTCATAGGAATAGGGGTAACTTAGGGTAATTTTTGCCAAATACCCCCACTGCATCCAACAACCAACCTTCCCTCTGCTTCGGTGGCTGTGAACTGGAGGAACCCTTAGGTGAGCAACTAGACATATTTGAAGAACCTACAGGGGAAGAAGAAGAACCCATTCCTACTGAGATAATGGCTGCAAACAGAAATGACAGAGGGAATAGAGAGAGAGTTGAGGGTGCCTTCCCCATTAGAGAAACCAATGAGGACACTAAGATGAATAATATAAGCCCCTACGCCCTTCCTCATTTCCATGGCCTGACCACAGAAGACCCCAACACTTTCCTATTTTAGTTTGTTGTTATATGCCGAACCTATGACTATACAGATGATGAGAAAAAGTTGAAACTATTTCCATCTACCCTCAAGGATGCAGCTCTGCATTGATTCATGGGTTTACCTGGGGATAGCATCACAACTTGGGCTCAAATGCAACAAGCCTTCAACAATAAGTATCAAGACTACTGTAGGTCTAGGGGAAGAGGGGAAGTCAACCTATGGTCAGTACATCCTCTTCCAATTCATCCATCAAGGGTGAAATTGGAAACATGTTGGAAGATTTCAAGAGTGAGATGCTGCAAACCCTTGCCTTACAGATGGACACGATGAACATTAGGAGAAAGCAAGAGGAAGCCAAGAGCGCCTTGTCCATTTTCTATCTTAGATGCACCAGGAGGAACCATAGGAATGAATGTCCATTGAATTCTATTGAAATTTGCTCAGTCTGTGAAGAAAACCACTTCACAAACAAGTGCCCTTCTTTGCTTGGACTCAAAGCTGTATATCAAGGAGCTGAAGGGGTCACCGAGCAACTCTATTACATAAACCAAAGGAGACCTCGTGGGCCTAGGCCATACTAGCAGGGCATGCAAGGGTCATCCCATGTATATTATAACCCCAACCAGACCACATCCTTACCTTCCTGGGGACCCCCTTCTCATCCTTCCTGGTTATACCTCCTCCTTGGTCCTTTTCATCTCAGTATCATTTCCAGCCAACCAACCATCCATTTCAATCATATGCTCCACCACAACCTCAGTGGAATGCACTACCCCAGGAGTAGAGGCCCTAGTACAACAATGTTCTAGCTTTATTGCCTTCACCACCTTCCCAACCATGACTGTTACACTCTCCTCCACCGAAACAACCCCAGATGCCTTTCCAGCCAAATTCAAACCCAAACAACAGACAGACACAACAAATATACATCAAAGAGACATAACTTCCAGCTTATGCTATGGAGATCTAGGAAATTCACTTGAGATCTGGGAGAGTTCTCCCAGATAACCTCCACCTCCACCTAGGGAGATTGAATAAGAAAGAGAGGAAAACATTCTTAAAGGAAATCCACCCTTTCCTGAGAGATTAACTCAACCACCCCAACCTACCCCAGAAGAGACTAAAATTCTGGGAGAATTGAAAAATCTGTGTGTAAAGGTTCCACTTCTCCAAGCAATAGAAGGTGTGCCTATTTACAATAGTTTTATTAAGGATAAGTGCTTCAAGCACCCAGGGAGGCGAAAAAGAGATGCCCCTACCATTAATGTCATCAGACAACTGTCCGAATTAATGCTGGGGAAGATAATCTGTCCAAAGTATTTGGACCCTGGAAGCCCTGTAGTAGATGTGCACATTAATGGCACCATTGTCCCACACACTTTGATCGACTTTGGGGCTGCCATTAATGTGATGACCAAGGAAGGTTCATTGAGAAAGACCACAACGGTCCTGCAACTTGCAGACCGCTCCACAGTGACCCCTGAGGGGATTATGGAGGTTTTGATGGTCTCCATTGACTCTTGGGAGTACCCTGCATATTTCCTAGTTCTCTAGCCTAAGGCTAAGCTTACTGGTTACCCTCTCATCCTTGGGAGGCCCTGGTTGGCCACTGCCGATGCTTACATCAGCTGTAGAGTTGGGCATATGACCATCAAGAATGGGCATATGCCCAAGCAGTTAGTCCTATACCCTCCTGCTCAGCCATCTCTAGAACATGATTTACCTTTATGGCTGGAAGAGAAGGAAGAAGATGAAGTTTATACTGCCCAACTGTATACCTTAGAAACAACCATGGGAGGAGAACCACATGATGAAGACAATTTGATTGAATACCTTCTTCAAATTCCAACTCCCAATACATTGTCCCTAGAAGAAGTAGTAAGGGAAACCCAGAACAACCATCCAATTGATATGTACTTGGCCGATTCCAATCCTCTCCGTGTTAAAACCATAGAATTTGGCCCTGAGAAAACTTTGAAAATCAATCCATCTCTTTCTGTTCTCCAAGAGGGGAAGTTGTGAAACATGCTAAAGGAACACTTGGATGCCTTCACTTGGAGTTACAAAGAAATGAAGGGAGTACACCCCTAAGTGTATACTCACCATATTTATATCAAGGAAGGTTGCAAGCCAGTCTGACAACCCCAAAGGAGGATGAATCCAGCTCTTAAAGATATAGTCAAAGAAGAATTGCAAAAATTTCTAGATGTAGGATTCATTTATCCTATCTCCAACAATGAGTGGGTCTCCCCTTTGGTGTTAGTTCCCAAGAAAAATGATAAGTGGAGGATTTGTGTTTGTTACAGGGAACTGAACAAAGCCATAAAGAAGGACCATTTCCCTCTACCTTTCATCGACCAAGTACTAGATGACCCGGCAGGGAAAAAGTTTTTCTCTTTCGTAGATGGATTCAGTGGGTACAACCAAATCCAGATTAGCCCAGAAGACCATGATAAAACCACCTTCACTTGTCCTTGGGGCACTTTTGCTTATAGTGTCCTTCCTTTTGGCCTATGCAATGCTCCTGCCACCTTTCAGAGAGTAGTCCTGAGTATCTTTGCTGAGTTGGTCCATGATGCGATAGAAATCTATATGGATGATTTCACACCTTATGGGGGTGATTTCAAGGAGGCTTTGTCCAACTTAGGTAAGGTACTTCACAAATGTATTGAGATGAACCTATCTCTCAGTCCCGAGAAATGTGAATTCTTGATGACTGAAGGGACTATGCTATGTCATTCAATATCTCAACAAGGACTACAGGTGGACCCCAACAAAATAACTATTATCCAAAGGGTCAAACCTCCTCAAGAGCAGAGAGACATAAGAAGTTTCCTAGGATTAGCTGGATACTACTGAAGGTTCATAAAGGAATTTAGCAAGTTGGCCTCTCCTTTATTTGGGTTGTTGGCCAAGGACTTTGAATTTATATGGTCAAAAAGTTGTCAAGAGGCCTTGGACATCCTGAAGAACAAGTTAACCACTGCCCCAATTCTCCGAGGCCCAAATTGGGCCCTTCCTTTTCACATTCATGCTGATGCCTCACACAAAGCCATAGGAGAAGCCCTAGGTCAGATATTTGAAAAATTTCCTTATGCCATTTACTTTATCAGTAAGAATATGTCAAGGGCCGAACTAAACTACACAGTGACCGAAAAGGAGCTCTTGGATGTTGTGCATTCATTAAACAGATTTAGGCATTATATTACATGCTATCAAACACTTTTCAATATTGGCAATGCTGCAATCAAATATTTAATGAATAGACTCGATGTGGATGCTCGTATTATAAGATGGTTGCTTTTATTACAACTGTTTGATCTAACTATTGTTGATAAGCCTAGTAAGGCAAATGTTGTTGCAGACTTTTTGTCCAGATTAACTTTGCCTGCAGGTGAAGAGGGAATGTTTGATGACTAGCTACCGGATGAGCAATTGTTCGCCATTTCAGTTCTCTCTCCATGTTTTGCTGACATAGAAAACTATTTGGTATCTACACAGTTCCCACCAAACTTGTCCTCCAAAGAGAAAAACAAGATTATAAGGAAGAGCGCCCCATTCACTTGGATTGGGGGCAACCTCTTCAGACATGGCCTAGATCAAATCTTGAGAAGATGTATCAAGGAGGAGGAAGTCTTTGACATCCTTCTGACCTGTCATGATGGGCCTTGTGGAGGTCACTTTGCAGCAAAGAGGACAACATTCAAAGTGTTACTCTTCATCAGGATGTGAAAAGATATACTAGTCAGTGTGATCGGTGCCAAAAGATGGGAAAGCCTACTCCAAGGGATGAAATGCCTCTACAACCTCAAGTGACTTTCGAGCCATTTGACAAGGGGGTTCATGGAGTTCATTGGACCTATTGACCCTCCTTCCAACCAAAAGTAGTACATCATTGTGTGCACTGAATATCTGACTAAGTGGGTTGAAACCAAGGCAATTAACGCAACAACAGAGGATAAGGTGGTTGAGTTCTTAAGGGAGAATGTATTTTACAAATTTGGGTACCCTAGAGAACTGGTCACTAATCAAGGCAGCCAATTTACCTCCAACATGATTGAATACTTGCTCAGCCAACACAAGGTCAAGCATAGGACCCCCACTCCCTATCACCCACAAGCTAATGGGCAAGTGGAGGTGACCAACAGAGCGCTAGAGGGCATCTTGACCAAAGTGGTTAATAGCAGCAAGAAATATTGGGCAGAGAGACTAGTTGAGGCCACTTGGGCCTATAACACCACCTGGAAGACCACCACTGGATTCACACCCTATGAGATGGTCTATGGGAAAAACACCCTGTTGTCCATTGAGTTTGAGTATAACACACTAAGGATGGCAGCCCAACTAGATCTAGATCTCAACGGTGCACAAAAAGAGAGATTGCTGTAGTTAAATGGTTTAGATGAGTTTAGAATGCAGGCCCTCCTGCACACGGAGGTAACCCAACTTCAAAGGAAGATATGGAATGATAAAAACATCAAGGATAAACAATTTCATGGAGGTGATTGGGCCTTGTTATATGATTCCAAATATAAATACTTTAAGGGCAAGTTGAGGACAATATAGCTAGGAACTTATGTTATAGAGAGATGTCATGATAATGGTTTAGTGCAGATCAAAACCATAGATGAAGAGGCCATTCCTTTACTTGTTAATGGAAACCGATTGAAAGTTTACAAAAGACCATTGTCAAAGCAAGAGTTTGCTGATGGTATCAATAAAAATGTGATGGCAGTGGAGCAAGTTTCAGCTCCTGCCTCATCAAATCACTGAGAAAAAAAAAAGAAAAATAAGGACTGAGGTGAAAACCTCCATGAGGTGAGTCCCACTATTGGGTTGAAAACCTCTTGGGGCGACCCAATGGTGTCAAAAAAATAAAAAAGAAAAAAGGAAAAAAGGAAAATGAAAAGATCCATGGGTGAAAACCTCTCTTGAGGCGCCCAGGGCAAACAGCTAGGATGAAAACCTCTCAAAGGTAGCCTAGATGTTTTCAAAACAAAAGAAAAAAGAAAAAAATAAGAGAAAATCATGAAAATTTCTATTTGCAGGTCAGCAAGGAGGATGATCGGAGAACAAAGGACGATAAAAAAGGGACCTATTTCACTCACAATTTTATTTTTCTACTCATTGTCATTCATCACTCCACTACTTCTTCCATTTTTTCACTCCTTTGCTTTAGTTTACAAGGGGACTGTGTTTTCTATAGGATCCCCTGTAAACCTACAGGATCCCCTGAAAACCTACAGGATGATACTGTAGGACTTACAGTGGCTTGGGAATCCTACAGGAAGTGACCCTAGGGGAAAAAATGACTTCTCATGTCAAAGAAATAACACCCCTACATCAAAATTTCATTACCATACGTATGTCCACTCTCATCACCCCTGCATTCACCATAAAAAAAAATCAGTTAAAAAAAAAAAAACATGAAACAGAGAGCAGAAGGGAGAAACACCTGAGTATGTATCATTTCTCCACACCCTTAGTCTTCCTCTCAATCCATGTCACCATCCTCAAAATCCCAGTGGAGTGTATGATTAAGATTTTTTAGGAAGAAGTAGCTACAAGACATCCTGTAGGAAATCCTGTAGCAGCCTATCCCATAGAATACAAATCATGATTGCAGCAAGCTTCCAACATAATGATCCAAGAGCAAAATGATCTCCAAACAACAGCAGCACCAGAATCTTCAACACCAAGTACCTGAACATCAAAGGAATCATCAGGGAGCAATAAAAAAGAAGAAGGAAAAAATAGCATGCAACGAACACACAACAAACACCTCCAGTTTTCAACAACTGCAGCAAGGGTTAGCACCACAAGTAAGTATCTTGCTCACTCTCTCATTTGCATAATGTAGTCAAAATATGTAAAGGTTACAAGTAAGTTGGTTTATAAGCGAAAGGTGGCTAGTTAACTTGGCCACCTTCGTTCAGTCAAAGAAGACAAAAGAATTGGTCCTCCCACACGTGGCAAAAGTCAAGTCAAAAAAAGGAGAAGAGCAGGACAAATATTTTTAAGTCTACAGATGCATGAACTGGGAGTTGATTATGAGGAGGGGGAAATGATGAGGTGGTAGTGGGGACCAATGGTCCAAAATTAGAAAAGTTACCTCCGTCGCTAGCACACCACCTCATATAACTCAGCCATAAGAAGAAATATTTGTTGATCCCCATGCAATCATGCATGCATTTCCTTGAGGCTCACTCTTGCAGAAGTCACTTTCATACCCAGGCCACCTACAGAAGAGGAAAAATCCATTGTTTTTTGCACAAAGTTTCCTACAGTATTGCATAGGAAATCCTACAGGATTTCACACATGATTCCTACAAGATACATAGAGACAGTCTACAGGATTGGCCGAGAGGAGTTTCAGAGGGGAAAACACGGGGGTTGGCCACAACAAACACTATCAAGAGGTAGGCTTTGTAATTACTTCCCTTTTTCCAAGAGAATTGAACAAGAAATCCTCTAGTTTGAGTTAATTTGGTAGCTGTGTAAGGGAATTATCCACACAGTCATTTCAGTTATTTACTGTTGCATTTATCAATTATATCAACCATCTCATATTCCTCAAATTTCACAAACCAAGATGACAGGAGGGTTTAATAGAAGGGAGCCATTAACACTGTGAGAATTCAACAACACCCTCAGGTGCTAGAAATATTCACAAGGCATAATTGGATGGGGTACTTCGAAAAATTAAGAGGGTATGATGATGAAGTGGCCTGAGAGTTTGCTCTCTCCCTCATTCCACTTACTAGAGTCCATGCCACTGTTGTGGTAAGAGGCCTCTCCATAGAGCTCACCCCTGAACTCATCCGCAGAGTTACCACACTTCTCCTAGGAGTACCATGAAGGAAGGAAAAAAAGGGAGATAGCCAGATTGGCAAGAGGAAATTCTTCTTAAAAGGTGAGGAACCCTTTGAGGACAAGAATGGAGTAAGGAGATCAAGCCTTCCATATCCTTGGAATGAGGTGAGCTACCAACTTATCAAATACACATCATGTGAGGGTAGGTATAGTGTGGTCTATGGCTATCACTTTAGGCTTCTTGAAGAGTTGAGGTTTGGAGCAGAAACATCTCCTCACTATGGGCTCAACATCCCATACTTCCTTCTGCAATCACTGATAAACACAAGCATAAAGGTGCAAGAGGGATATTCTCAACAATTAGCTCATCATGGGTTAATCAGAATCATCATAGAAGATTCCCTCCAAAACCTCAAAATTCCTATCCAATGGTCAATTTTCAGAGACATGCGGACATAGGAGGACATCAAGGCTCTCACATATGATGTTAGTACTATTGTCAGTGAAAAGGATGAGGAAGAGACTGAAGCAAAGGAAGAAGAAGCAGAGTAGGATGAAGATGAGATAGATGAGGAGGAAGATGAAGAAGAAGAGGAGAAAGAGAAAGAGAATGATGAGGAAATAGAGGAAGATGACAAAGAAGAGATTGATAAACAAGACGAGGAGTTAGAAGCAGAATAGGAGAGGAAAAACATAGAGGAAAAGGACAATGGAAAAGAGGAGGAAAAAGACAAGGAGGAGTCACCTAGGGACTGAGATAGAAGAAGCAACTGCCCTCACTACTCTTAGCACCCCTATCAAACAAAAAGGAAAAAGACAGAGGCAGACCCCCTTATATTTTAGGACAAGAAAAAGCACAAGGATAAGGCAGGGGAAACCCCAAACACCAATCAAAATTCCTATTGTGATTGAGGACTCACCTAAACAGCTGGAGAAAATGACTCCTCCTACGTCTCTTGTCACCTATGTGAGAAGGCCTATAACTAGATCCACCTTATCCAAAGCAAAAGCAATCCTACAGGATACACTGTAGGACCTACAGGAAGCTGAAGCAGTCCTACAAGATACTCTGTTAAACCTATAGGAGACTCAAAAATTGGATAAGGAGGGAAGCCTACAACAAGAAACTAAAGAAGAGGACCCAGAGTTAAAGGAACCTAGCCCCCAACCTAACCTTGACTCTTACTACAAATTTATTGAAGGGTGCAGGGTCATTCCACAAAAATTTGCTATTCCACTATTCTTTGAGCTTGAGAAGGAGACAGCCAGAACTCATCGATGGATGCAGGTTCCCAAATCCAAGGGGGTGGAAGACATTGGTCACATGGAGGAGAAGATCAAGGAGATGGGAAAAGAATTGAGTATCTTGAGAGACAGAGATGCCATAATGAGAAATCAATTCGAGACAAAAAATGTATGGTTGAAATGCTAACTGCAAGAAAGAGAGAACCAATTGGCATGTATGGCCAGTTTCTCTCTAGAAGCAATCCAGTGTAGGATGCCAGCTAAATCCTATGCCCTATACCATAAGGAACAATGGCTTCAGTTCCAAATTAAGACACTAGCATAGAGGGGCACTATGCCATTTCAATACTATAGGTAGTTCATTTATCTTTGTGATCAGAGCACCCTAGAAGATAGGGCCAAGATGTCTGAGTTTTATTTCCATAATATGGCCTTAACATACATGAATGTATGGGACCCTAATGCTAAGCTAGGAGATTTACAGTTGATGGATTTGGCATCATGGATGAACCATGAGGAAGCAAGGGCTCCAGAAATGAAGGGGATATTGGCAAGAGAACAAACAGAACCTCTTATGATCAGAGCTGAGCAGTCCAATCCAATGGATGTCATCAGCACACATAATTTAATTGCAAATGATCCTCAACTTGCACCTAGGTACCTTGCTACCCAAGAGCAAACAATTTCACATTTTGAGGACATGTTTAGGTTGTTAGGGGATGACAACATACATGCTTGCCTGAGGAGATGGAACACAATGCCATACAACTTAAAGATAAGAGAGTACCATTCTCCTCAAAGAATGAGAGAAGCACTGAACAGGATACCCATGTACAAGCAATCTATGCAAAGGCTCAAAGTCAATTGGGTTGGCTTGAAACTCAGTCCACCACTAATCTTAGGAATGCTAGAAGGAAGGAAGGAAGAAGAAGAAAAGAGGCAATGGGAGGAGGTAGAAAAGAAAGTAGGTTTCTATGAACAAGAAGAGGAAACCACAACAGAGGCATGGGATGCCAAGGAGGCCACTAGAGCTATGAAGGATATGGATATTGATTGAGTTTCTCAGATGATGAGCAACACTTTTATTAGGGGGTGATGATGAGCCTCATCATTGGGTAATTATATGGGCCTTAATTCAAATCCTAGCTTAGTCAAACCAACTTTTCTCACAACTCATTACATGCTTTTGACTATATTTTGTTTATGGGATGAGTTAGAGTGGGATATCACGCCTACTGGACTACTATGCATTGAATGTAGGTGTGAAAGAGAAAATCAAGGAATTTTGGCAAAGAATAAGGTTGAAACTTGAATGGGACAAGGGAGAGGGATTGTAGGAGGTAAATCCTCCTCATTTACTTCTTCCCCATTTGTATAATACTCCATTTATCACACCAACTCAGAGTGCAAGTAGCCAAGTCATGAGGATTAGAAGGCAGCTGGGTAAGTGAGATACAAAGAGCTAGTTTATCTCGAGTTTGGGAGCCGAGCCTCCCTAATTTTAAGGAAGTCATTGGGGACTTCAGTTTTATAAGTAGAAAGGCCTAGAGCCTCATTAGGATTCGAATTTTTGTTGTAAAACTCTAAGTTATTTTCGAGCTCCAGACTTGTGGAAGATTTTGATGTAATTTTCTGTTTTGGTAATAAGAATGATTTTTGTTTTGAGCCAACATTGAGTTAACTCAAAGGGATGGAGCTCTTGGATTAGGGCCCAACCCTAGCAGCCAAGGCTCCTATTTTTGTATCTATATGTTTAGCTTAGTTTCATAGCTTCATCGTTAACTTGTCTTTAGAGGTATTTTCATTGCAAGTAGTGTAGATTTGATTGGTTGTTTATTAGTTTTCTTCCATTTGTGCCTTACCTCAGTAGTAGATTGGCAGGGATAAAAGAAGCATCACAAAGATGTTAGTAGGTGTCTTGGCCTCACTTATTCCTTCTAGGATCATGATTTGAGGAAGAGACCCTTATGCAGCCCAAAAAGACAGATTTCCATTTCCTCCATGATATTTCGAATTTACTGTACTTAAGATAGCATTTGATCTGTTTTGCAAAGTAGGATTTCATTGCCATCTCTTATATCTTCATTATTACAATAGATCTCATCCATGACTCCATGTTGTTCAACAATTTCTCCATGCATAAGGTAGATAATTAGTTCATTAAATTTTACTTTTCTAGTTCATGAGAATTCTTCTTGTTTACATGGCTTTTTGGAAATTACACATGTTTGATGCAGAGTAGGAACTTTAGAAGTAGACATAGATCTCATATCAAGCAACCACCTTCCAACTTCATTCACCCATGGGCAATCCTCGTTTTCATCAAACAATTCATCAGTTTCATTATTTTACATAGAAATTTCCTCAAGCATTTTGAGCGAATCCAACCTTCTCCTAAACTTGGTTTTGGGTTCTGAGTGATCCTAGGCCTCTTCTCACTCCATTCCACCCATCAACCACCTTCCCTAAGCTTTCCATCACCTCCAACACCCATCCTTTTGTTCACGGCTGCATCCTGTAGAAATACAGGGAATCTTGTAGGTTTCTAGTACATCCTATAGGTTTTCCTGTAGTGGCTTGTTTTGAGGCCGAATTGAGGGAAAACCTCTAGGAAGCCCCCAAAGGTCACCCAAGGGTCTCCCACACCATCCAACCATCTCCTAAACCTTCCAGCCATCCTCAAACATCCCTAAACCACCTGCCACATCACCACAAGGGATTAGTTTGCATATTTGATTTTGCATGAAAAGAACAAAAAGACAAAAACATAGTTATTTCAGTCCCTTTACTTGCACAATAGTGATGTTTGATGATTTTAACTTCCATGCTTAGACAATATCATTTGGTTCATGTTAATTTAGTATTATTGCAAAGCATAGTTTCTTAGCAGTTAATTAGGAAATGATGTGATTTAGCATTGAATTTCGGTCTTTTTCGTTATTGCAATAGATCAACTCTCTCTTAGAGCAGATTTCCCTTTCATTCATCAAGAAACCAAGCTTCTTCTGAATCCATAGGAGTATGGCTTGAAAACCCCTAGTCGTCTCTCACCAGCTGAACAAGTGATCAAAAGAAGAACCATCACTTTTACTTATGTATACAACACTGTCACCTCCAGGTTTGTACGAACCCCGGGTTGATAAAGTAAAGCTGGTAGCCCAGGAATTGCAACATTCTTACTACAATAATAGTGTTGATCAGTCATGCTGACTGAAACTGCACATTGCGCAGTTCTAGTCCTCAAAATGCCAAGCTGTACTATGCTCTACACAGTTTTAGCATACAGTCAACTCATTGGCAGCCTAGAATTTGCTTTGCGCAATTTCATCTATTAGTCTCCCAACTTCTCCGAGACAAAAATGCGTAATTTTCCCAAGCAATCAACCGAGTATGTTGCATGTCAGTCCTCAAGTTGTTTTTGGTTTTCAACTAACATTTGCTTTCCATGAGTGTTTCTCTATCTCCAGATATCACAGGTGTTCATCAGTCTCTTAGTAGTACAGTTACAATGGCTACCAAGAGAGCAGGATCAAAAAACACAATTGAGAGAAATACTGGGGACATGGTTGAATAGGGGTCAATGAGCTTGCCCATGTACACAAACACACACCTGTTCATGGAGAAGGATGTCAAGATAATATGGCAATACATCAACACCATCTTTTCAGGTAGCTTTGAGGAGAATCTGGAGGATAGACAGGTTTATGTGAACATCCATAAGTCAGGACTATACAAGGTTGCATGCAGGTTTCCCATGTTTCCTTGTGCGAATGTGATCCACTGGATTGTCTCACACACTGATCCTGAGACAATGATATTGAGTAGTGTTAGTGGAACAAGGCTTTCTTCCTTTAGGACAAAGGATTATCAGGAGATATATCATTTTCCATTCCCAGTGAGCATGATGGATGCACCATTTTACATTCTCAACGGAAACACAAACATGAGATATATCTTGAAATGTTGGGTAAAGGAGCCAATAAAGTTCAGGATGACACCCAACTAGATATACAGAATGAAGAAACTCAGGAATGCATATCATTTCTTGGTCATCTTCACATTCCGTTTGTATGGCTAAGGGAGTACATAAACCTTCCTGTAGAGTTGGGTTTCTATGTTGGATCAATTGGCAAATGAAGAAAAACAATTCAACTGGTCTGCCACGTTGTCTCTCTCTAGTTGAAAGTGCATCTGGCAATTGCTCGGAGTCTTCCTAAGGATCAACAAGCAAATTTCTTCATGTCTACATAACTACTCGATGCAATTTGTGCCCGTCAATAGTTTCTTGGCACGGGTTGGGCATGGACACCTTCAGAAAGTTCTATGAACATATATTGCAATTTTCTCTCATATTGCAGATACTGAGGAGTCATGGCTAGAATATATGACCATTTCGTCGCCCCTCTATACACAATGATCTTTGAACAGGATCCATGACGCATGTCCGAGGCAGCAATGGAGGCGTTACTAAACATTGTAGATTGGTACGCCTCACCCGAGGGAACCTTCATCAGGATGTACAACGCGGAGAAAGCTCCGCATGTGTTGCTGAGGTTTTCCACAGATAAGTTGGTCAATTAGGAGGTTGCATACCACATCTTTAAAGGGTTTTAAGATGGATTTCATAGGAAGAAGAAGGCATCATGGCCCACACTTCCTGTGCAAATTGGTTTGTATGCGGTCAGGAGTTTGAAAGAAGCACATGCCAAAGTAGAAGACTTCAAGAATTTTAAGTACGACCCACATTGTTTATGCAGGGACCACTATGCAAGAGTGTACTACCCTTGGATCCATGGGGCGTGTCATTGTCCAAAGCAAGACCCATGGAGATATTGTTACAACTCCTTTAGGCTCAATGAACTGGTCATCATTGTAGTGGAGTGGCTAGCAACACTCAAGGTAGCAGCACAACAGGGAGCAACAACAACAACAACAGCAAGCAACAAACCTATGTAAGATAAAGGCAAGAGGAAGATTTCTGAAGGAACAGAGACGGAGCAAATCTATAAGTTTAAGGAAGACCCACTTGTGGAAAAGGTAGCTTTGGAGATTGACGCAAAGAGGTGACACCGCAATAGGAGGGTAACACAAAGAAAGAGAGAGAAGCAAAGGATGGAGGATACTGAGAGGATGTTGCAGGAAGTTGAGCAGAAGCTCAGGGAAGAACAAGAGCTATGCATAAGAGAGAAGGAAGCACAGCATGAGCATGAACATGAACATGAACAAGAACATGAATAGGAAGAAGTGCAAGGCATGTAGATAATGCAAACTCCACCAATATAGGTTGAAGACTCTAAACCGACAGTAAATGAGGAATAGGGTGAGCAGCCACAGGAACATGAACTTCCTCTCTAGGATGAAAAGGTAGTAGAAAATATGGACATGGAGGTGGAGTAGCCGAAACAAAATCAAGATACCGACCTTATGCCAATAGTAGCCGAGGTCACTCCAGAGGCTTCACCATCTCCAATGGTAGAGAAAGTCCCAAGTGAACAAGGGGATACCATTCCCCTTGAGGACCATCCAAGAATAGAGATGTACAACATAACCTTTGATGAGTCACAACATGGATTTATACAAGCACATAGAGTGCACACCCTAGATGAGTATGCATCACCTGCACACTTAGAAGAACAGATGATTGTGTCAGATGTACGGAGACATCCAACTGCCTTGGCTGATGCTACAAAGGCTTATGCCAAAGCCACCAGCTCGAGTGTTTGGTTCTTGATAACAAAAAAAGAGTGCATGGCTAAGGAATTGCAAGTAGCCAAGTAGAGAGAGGAAAAATCAACAAGATCTGCCAGAGAAGAGATGAAGATGGCCATACTTGTTGAAGTATCGACTCTTGATATAGTCACGCGGAGACTGTATGACAGGTTCGTCACCGTGCACAAGGAAGTTGTCCACCTACATGGTCATAAACAATGTTGCACCAAGATAGCACGAACACTCGCAGACATACACACCGCAGTTGATCATGTATAGACATGGAAAATGAGGTACAAGGGAGCCCAACTTCACTTGCATAAAATGATGAAGACACAGGAGGAGTTGGAAAAAGAACACATTCAAAGTCAGACCCAGAACTATGAGGAACTCTTGTCGATCATCACTAGTATTGAGGCTTCGTATGCACATTTGTACATGAGTTTGGATGTCATAGTGAGGAAGTATGGTACCACATCAATTGGCACACTCACCAAGGCCAGAGAGAAGAACCAAGTCATACTGGAGCTCAATGCATACTTTGATCAGTTGATGCTCACAACCACCAACGCAGATTTGCAAGGCAGTGTAGATAACATGCATATGTACATCGTCAGTCCAACCATTCTAAAGACTAAGCTACACATGTTACAGGATGAGTTGGACTGAGTTTCCAAATCAGTATACCCGGGAGCAATGGAGGCAAGAGTTCATTTCCAGAAGGATTTCATCAAAGAGTACACAGACACCATTATACACTGTCAAACATGGTATCATTTTGTCATCGAGGATCACAGAGAGAAGGTTGATGAGCTGGTATTTCCACAGTCGTCTGAGTCTCAGTGTTGTCTTGTCTAGCTGACTCAAGTCAATATTGTCCCACATGGGTATATGTGGAAAATGTATCAAAGTGAAATTCCAAGTGTCACTAGTGGAATACAAATAGTCATATGTAATGTAAAGAGTCATGAGGGTAGTCCAAGAATCACAAGGTGAATTTCAAGGGTCACCCCACCCTTTGTTATAAATAGAACCTCATAACTCATAGAAGGGGATTTTGGGAGCAAATATTTTGCTAGGCATTGCTTAGAGAGGGTTTGGAGAGTATTGTGACGAGCCTTGACTTATCCATAGTGTAGAGTGAGCACATCTCTTTGGAGGAGAAAGTGGTGTTGACTATGACGTTCCACTATTGGGGCTAGTTGCTGTCATAGTTGTATGTATGGATGGAACTTTAACTTTATATAATATAATAGAGCTAGCACGTTTCATGCATATGTTGTTATTGTAGTTCAACTATTCTAGTTACTTTAGAAATGTATGTAGTTTTACTTACGCATTGATGAATGGACTATTCCGTATGCGATTGTATGAATCTTATTGAAGCGTGTTGTTGGTTTAACTCATTATTTTGGATTGTCGACTATTCTGCTTTCCAATTTGTGATGTCATTAATCTCATGTGTTTCTTTTAGGCTGCGTACTATTATAGGCTTCTAAGGGGCACACTTATTTTCCCCCTCTGTATGTTAGAACCTCCCCATGCATCTCTCTTGACTCACTGCAAGGTCACACACTTTCTTCCGACAAGGATATCTCGCTTACCTCTACGCGCTATCGTGGTCAAGGCATAACTTTACTACCCACTGTTGGGAATCCTACTCCAAATGGTCTGAGGTCTGGTTGGGACTTCTTACTGGGGAGATCCCCTGACATGTTGGCGGGTCCAACATCGTCAACACAACCCTAATTGTTACCCATAGGGTTGGAGATGTTGCTCCCCCATCTTGGTTTTTGTAGAGTATACCTTAGTTAGCATCATATCCATAAGATGTGCTTGTTGGGATTGTCCCTCCTCATCTGGCCAACGAGTTGAGGAGGCTTGGGAACATGTGATCCTTACCTTTTGGTAAGTTGGGTATCTCACTCAAGCTCTGATTATGATGTAGGTGTTCTACAACATGACTCTTCATGTTCATTATTGGGAATATCAGTAGGCAATAGGATGGGTTAAGATGTGCTCCCCTATATCACCTATTGCTCGATATGGGGTCAAAGATATTTAGCTCCAACATGAGATTTTGGGTTAAGATGTACCCCCGATGTTGTTTCAGATTGAGATATGCTCTCCGATGGTGTAGAGGGTGGTAGCGTTAGCTCCCCAATGATTTTTCTTCTTTACATTTGAGAATGTTTCAACAAATAGAGTTAGGCAGAGATGGGACATGATACAATGACATGACATGATGATTGATGGTCAAATATTAACAGGTGGAGTTCTCCCTAGTTGAGAGGGAGTGTTGAATTTGCAACTATGGTCAAATTCCACTTTGGACTACTCATTTTATGTACATCATGATTGCACCGAATTCCTCTTTTTGAGAGGACCAAAATCAATGTAAATATCATCAAACTTGGACAAGGGAAAGTGTACTTATGAAGAAAAACCCAAATATGCACATTTAGACAAGGTCAACCCTAAAGAAAATTGGTCACCCTTGGAAGCCTATAAATACAAGTGACCTCAAGCTCATTTGGATATCACCAAGCATCTTCTTCTTCTCTTCTTGATTGATTGGCTCTCACAGGTTTGAGGTAGGGATGACAACCCAAGTTCTCAAAAGTAGGAAATTGCAGGGTCCAAGGCTCACGTATGTTTTAGGGTTTTTGGATTACAGTCGCAAGCACATAACAGGGAAAATTACACCACAGTCATTGGCTTGCATGCATCAAGGGTGAAACTAGAAGTCCCTAGTCGCTCGCCCAACTCCTCATGCATTCGACTGAGAAGTTTGACTCATATTTGACCGAAGGCCGAAGTTAACCGCAATTGACCGCAAATGGGAAAAAATGTCTCTGATATATTATGATGCTGGAAACTTATTATAAATGTTATTGTGTTGTTTTGTTGATGATATTATATTGGGCTCATTATCCTCTCTGTTGAACATTTTATGCCAATCTAATAGAAGACAAATGTCAAAGGGTTTTCCCCCTTGTGGGGTTTTTCCCTGGTCTTTGACCAAACTTGTTGTCTCTTGTTGATGTGTTGATTGTCTTCTTTGTCATTTGATCCGGATTTAAACAGGAACGTAATAAAATATAGAGATAACCATATACACAAAGATGCAGCGGAAATAATGCTTCATTTCATTAATGGAAAATACCAAAATATGCTTACAACCAGAAATGGAAAAAAACCAGCTAGGGCAATGGTAGCTTATCTCTGAGAAGAGATGTGGCGGCTACATGCCTCTGAACTGTTCCAAACTGTATTACAATGAGGCTCGAAGGCCTATTTATTGTTGAGAAACAATGGAAAACCCTTCACATTCCAAAAGCTAACCCCAGAAGATGAAACGCCAAATTGTGGGCCCCGTTTTGGGTAAATTGGTACATCAATTTCCCGGGGTCGTAACTTTGGCATACGATCTCCGTTTGACGCGTATGATAGCTCGTTAGAAAGATCTGTCCGAGAACTACCATTGTTGGAACGGGCAACACTGGGCCATGGACCCGTGTTGCCCCCAGATTCCCCAAAAAACGTTGTTTAGGACCTCAAAACGGCTCTGGAAGTTCAGGACCCAAAAAACTGCTAAAAATAGTAAGTTGTGCTACAATTAAGGAAGCTGAAAATGCTGAAAGAGACAATTGTGGGGGTCCAAATGGGATAGGTGGGCGGCCACCAACATCCACCTGGATCGCTGGTGGATAATAATTTGAAGTGGAGGGGTGGTCGGCTGACTTCGTGATGGAGAGGTTGAGATGGAAGATGATGAAGAAAGAGTCTCACTATCAGACCCTTTAGGTGATTTCCTTGCTCTCTTCCTCGTTGGTAGAGGTAACTCAGTTTGTTCAATACCAAACTTTTCACTCTTCAATCTGGTAAGAGGATGAGAAGGGTTATATTGTGAAGTCACACTAACTTGAGATTTTTCAGATTTTTGGGGTGATATAGAAAATCGCTGAAGTTTATGAATCAAAGATTCAACTTGAGGAGGTTCAATAGTAGATTTCTCTGAAACGTTCAGGTTTGTGGTAGTGGTTGTTGTTTTATCGACTTCTTGCTCAAGATTTAAAGATTTTAAATGTGATGGAGAAGTCGAGGGAGATGGTGAGGGTGATTTACTCTCAGAATGGTATTTAGATTTAGATTTACTTGCCATTCACATTTCGAGGGCCCTCCCTCTAGCGCCAAATATGTTGAAGCCCCAAAAATCGGGTGTACAACAAGGGGGATACCCACCCAGTCCGGACCTTGGTTAGCAGCTCCTTTTCCATTTGGTATAGTGGGTCCGACTGGGGATATGGGACCAGTTTCCCAATTTGTGTGAGTGTGTGTTAAGAATTGATATTTCCTTCTTAATAATTTCTAAATAAAATGCTTTTATTCTAAATCTAATTTATCAACATGCAATTATATTCTAATGAATAGAAATATCTAATTCTAAAACTAACATAGGATTTAATCTTTCAGTTATGCGATCTAAAATTATTTATAATGTTAATTGGTAATAAATATCATTCAACTATTATGAGAAAAGAATTCAGTAAAGATAAACCATTTCGTATAAAAAGTTAGAAGAAACAATTGTGAAAAACATATCGCATAATAAGTTACTCATATATTAAGCACAAATAGAATAACTATCACCGTACAGAAGTGCCAAATGATAACTCAAGCATTCAAGCATTCATATATAAATAACTGAACTTGAATATCACCTTAACACATAAGTAGAAATTGCTAAGAGATAAAAGTACCATTTATAACAAGTTCTTCTCATAAGCTTCAGCAATAATGGTCTATCTCTTCTTAATTCAACATCCACTAAGAGTACAAAAGTGCAATTTCAGTAGTAGATATTAAATGCAGATATAAATAAATCGTGTTCCATTCATTCATCAAAACCTCCTCGGAGGGTGCAAAAGTGCATGTTCTGAGGACAAGTTTTTGATAAATTTCAGGACCCTTCTCTAAATGCATGAGAAGGGTTTAAATACTACTAGCTAAATCTAAAAATAGTTTATTACAAAAATGTAGGAAGCGGTTTAAATCACCGTCTTCATTTCAGGAAAAAATAAAGAAAAACTAAAACTAAAAGTGAATCTAAAACTAAAACTGAATCTAAAACTAAAACTAGCGATTAAATATCTATGTATATGTTCCTTGTAGTCGCAAGCGTTCAAAATTTGCGTGAGGAGAGTTGGCTGGCCAACCTCCGACTTTAGCTGTCTTGTGAAAATGGAATCGGCAAGTGTTGGCGGCATCTTCTCGGCAGAGTTAACGATACATTTGGGAGTCATGCACTTGCTGTGTGGTTTTACCAAGTACGTCTGGTAAGAATCCCAATTCAACTTGGTTAACCTTTTGATGGACTCTACTCTTTTTTGAGTCTTCTGCCTCCAGCTTGTCTGCAGATGCTGCACATTTGGTAGAAATCCTGGAGTGGTCTCTGATATTTACATACCACCTTAAGAATTTCTCTGATAAATACCACGGGTTTTTAGAGCTCGGGTTTTGCCTTTTAGCCTTTAGCACTTTTTCCTACACTTTTCTGGGTTGACAAGCCACTGAGTGATCTGAGGCTTTCCTTTCAAGGTGTTTTTCCCAGTGATGCACGATTAGTGGCAAGCGCTAATCTCACATCGGAAACTACCTCCGTTTCTTGATCCGGGATTCCCTGGTGCTTTTTTTCGCCTCTCGTGCACTTTTATTAGAGGATATAAACCTTAAGATTTGTGGAAAGAAAAACTCCATGAGTTCCTGGTTCTGAGTTTTAAATTGTTTGTTCGTTATGTCAGCACTATCCAGTACCCATTTGACCATGTCCGTGTATGAAAGAATCTTGGGCCTCGCCGCTATCTAGTGCAAGAACGAACATGCTAGTTCTATAATTGATGCCTCAGATGACCCACATGAATCTGTAGTCGTTGTACCTCCATTACTCTAGGATTTTCTTCCTCGAGTAGGCTGTGCATGCTTTCCCAAGTAGTAACACTGGCATCTCTATTATAGGTGGTGTCTGTGTACAAGGGCGTCATTTCTTTATCTTCAGAACTCAGAGCTTTACCCTTCTTTCCCATAATACTCTGAACACTGCTATGTATACCTCTCTGCTTTTCGCTCCTGCAATTTACAAATGAGGCAAGAGTAATGATAAGAAAAAGATGACGGGAAAGCTTTAAATGCTTAAATCATATAAAATATATCACCCTACGTGAAATGGCCCTTTGATCAGATCAAAACCCTATTTCATTAATGATTACCAACTAACTCATTAATTAAAATTAATGCGCATAACTAGGCATCGATTTATGGAAAATCTTTTTTGAATGACAAGCCCTAAAGATCTGCGATAAGGCGATTTTGCGATTTGCTTCACAATATCGTGGATCACAATATTGCTAATCCATTGCATGCGGCAATCATCCATTACCATGTGTTTTCTGCGAAATGCAATTTGCGAGACGCGCCATCGCATATCGGTGATTTGAGGCATTTCACCTTAAGTGATATTTGAAGTATGTGATGTGATGAGTGTCTTTGGTGCATGATTTCACATCGCGATTTCACAATCTTAGGATTCTGTTTGTAGGATGGCACCCATTACCTTTCTCCGATGCGATGCTCTTTATTGAGAGAATGGTTCTGTTCGAAGTTATCATAAAACTTAAGTCTTTTTTTATTTTTCGGGTATTCTCCTAAGTTTATGATAGTAAGATTTATTTAAAAAAAGGAATACAAGTGCTAATTTTTTTTTTTTTTTTTTGGATAAAGGGTCCCCACTTATTTAGTATTAGTAATAAAACTAAATAAGAGGGGGGTTGTTGCTGGCCACAACACCACCGTGGCCACTTCTGCCAGATTACTCAGAGGCGGGAGGGCAAAAGTACCCATTAAGGCGGGGTCTTTTAGGAGGCCTACTCCAACATTTTGAAGTGATTGAGAGCTTCCATGGATCATTGGAATGCTTCCTGTAGCTTGTGAACTGTTGGGGAAAAAGGTTAGTTGGTCAATGATTGTAATTCCGCCTTGGAAGGGAAATGCAATCTTTCTAAAATATGTTGACACAACAGCAGCCATAGCATAAATCCAGGGCCTTCCTAGTAGGATATTGTAATCGAGGTTTCCATCGATAACTTCGACTTCAATTTCTACTGTCTTTCCCCCCCAGTTCAACTTGCAAGTTACTTAAAATCCCATACAGCATGTATGTTCGTCCATCAATTGATTTTAATGTCGTTGATGATCTCGACAATGGTGGTGAGCCTAAAGTTTTCCAGCAACTCATTGACATAATACAGGTAGATGCCCCCTCATCAATGATTGTTCGATGAACAGTTTTATTGAGGGCTTTTACTTGTACGAGGAAAGTGTGTTGAGCCAGTAACTAAGGTTCATATCCTTTATGGTTAAAGGCCATAAGATTAGAATCTGTTGGGTCAATCCCACCTATTGCTGATAATAGAGCCTACTTTTGGGAGGGGCAATTCTGCAGTACTTCAAGTGTCAATATAGAAGATGGCGATTGAGCTAGATCCTCTACTATATTATAATTCTATGCTGATTGAGCACAAGGATTAAATGTCAATTTATGTACTACTCCCTTTGGCAGCTTTATTGTTAGTTCAGGAATGATGGGTGGCACAACTTCCGACAAAGTTGTTTTCGAACTACTAGCTTGATCTGTAACATTGTTGTTCGACATCTGTGGATTCCCATAATCTTTATTCCTTGTCGATATCAAAGCATCATTTTGTTGTTTCGAAATGGACAACATAAGCACTTGGGATGGGGAAGCATGATCGATAGCAACCAGATTGGTTTCTGGGTTTGGAAACAGATCAGTCAATACTATGGAGGTACCTAAAGTTTTGAAGAACTTCGTGACCTCAGCTCGATGCAGACAATCTTTCATCCAATGGTCCCCATCACATATGAAACATGGCTGAGAAGGTTTCTTTCGCCCAGCAGGGTTTTCAGAAGATTTTTCAGGAGTCGAATCTTCCTGTTTGTTCTTTTTGTTTTTCCCTTTCTTCTTGCCCCTTGGTTGCTTCATTTCTTTGCCTTTGTTCGATGACACGACATTAACCTCCGAGGCAGGAAGTTTGTCATTTTCTTTTTTATTGGAAACTGTAAGGGCCTTACCAAATGGGGCCTTTGCGGTTTGCGTACTTGAGGTACCAATCACGCCATCACCGGCATGAGTGTCCCTGTTTGATTTAGGAGGGGGAGGAATGGAAAATTCTGGTCTAGGAGCATCAAGAATTTTGTCATAGAGCGTGCCAGACTGAGTATAGGTCAAGTCTAGATATTGTGCATGAGAAATGACTTGCTCTTCAGTGACGAATCCTCCCTTGGCCACATATTGTGTAAGAGAAGGTAACAATGACTTAATAAACCATTTAGATAGAAGTTGATAAGGAACATATGTCTTTACAATTCGACGATGCCGTCGCCACTCATGAATATGATTAGATATGTGAGTGGCTATTGTCTGTTTAAAATTGGCAAGGAGCTCTGTTCCTGTTTCATACCTTATGGGTAACTGAAAATGGGATAAAAAGGTAGTGGCAAGGGTGCTGAAGTTATCGAATGAAGCTCTAGGCAATTCGATGTACCATTTCGCTACCAGACTAGTTAGCGTTCGCTGAAAAAGGCGAAGCCTAATCAAATCATCATTGAGGGTGTTGGATGAACACCACAAATGAAAGGTCATTACATGATTCGATGGATCTTCACCTAGATTTCCATTCAATTTAGGAATATCTTACGGAAGTTTATGAGGAATCATTGGCCGCCAAGGGGTGTAGGAAATTGGATCATTAGTCAGCCAGTTCAGATTTGGTAATTCTAAAGTTGCTATGAAAGGCAACTATTGATTTAAGTTTGGCGAAGCATACCTAAGATAAGATGGGATCGCCTGAGCAGTGGGTCTTTGCATACCAGCATAATGTATTTGATGCTAATAACTTTGATAAGTTTGATGGGAATAACCATTATAATATGATTGTTGGTAAGCATTTTGAACATAAGGTTGCCCATTACCTGCAACTCTTTGTTGCTCAGGTCCTCAACAAGCTTGTTGGAATTGTGGTTGTTGATATTGTACCAGCCATGGTTGTTGGACCATTTGCTATTGTCCAATACTGGATGTTTGACCAAGATGAGGGGTGATAGTGCCCGTTTGAGCCTGAGTTGCTCCAGTTAAGGAGGCACTAATATGAGGTTGTGACTGAGTTGTAGAGATAAGAGGTTGTTGTATTACAACCTGAGAGACTTGAGGTTGACATACAACATGCAATGCTTGTACTTTTGACACCGTCACAATAGTAGGTGTAGTGGGAATGTTTGACACAGTTTGATTTGGTTGCGTTGAATATACAACTCTTGGCTGTTGAGGCAATATTGGTACCCAAACACTGGGTGCAATTCCAAGTTGACTCGAATTTTGTTGTGAACTCTCATGTGGTTGTTCTCCCTGAGGGAACAATGAAAAGGCATACTACCCCCCATATGACAGAAATCTAGTGTTCAAAGGGTAAATTGGTCTTTGGAAACTGGACTGCCCAAATTGATACTGATGTGAAGGATCAATTTGTTGAGTCTCAACATAAGGAATTCCAGATAAAATTCTAGATGAATAAATAGGAACAGACCATGCTGTCGAAACAGTCCCTGGGTGGACTCCATCTAGTAGTTGAGAACTAGTTGGGACAGATGGTATACCAATGAACATTGTTGGAGCAGCAACAGGAGGTTCTGTTGTTGTATCAGATGACACAGTCCTAGATGTTGATGGTTGTTCAGACATGTTTATTCTATCCAAAATATTTCCTAGCGATTCGACAGGAACTTGCGATGAAGGGTGATTAAAAGAACTAACCTCTGTAGTAGAAGGATATAGGTGGATCCCAGTTCCAAAATGTGATGGGGTACTGGATGGAAGATCCTCTACAATTTCTTCGATAGCAATCAGTTCAGGTGGAAGAGGTAGACCGTTAGGTTCGTAAAATATTTCCAATGCCGAAGAAGGTATAGTTTCTGTAGCGATAAATACTGGAGGGGTGACACCTTCTGAATTAGCCCTAGTGGGAGCTGGTTCAAGGATAGAAGTGTTTACCATTAAACTGGGATCAATTCTAATGTCCTCTTGTAATTGCGGAACTTCTTCTGTAAAGTCAGGGATACCAGAAATAATTGGCATAACTGGAGTCTCTGATGATGTTGAAACACAAGTTTCAAATAAACCAGTTGATTTCGACCCAGTTAAAAGAGACTGTTTTACCCGGACTGGTTTTGTTTCTGAACTCAAAGATGGTTGACTCGTTAGTCTCCGCAAACAACAGGGTTTTGATTGACTTTCTTCCACGATTGCGGATTACTTGATCAACTCAAAATTAAAAGGGGAAAATGTTATTATGAATTAATTGAATTTTATGACACTTTGACACAACTTTATTTTTCAATTTTTAAGAGTGGAGAAAAAGACGAAGGTGACTCTAGTCGCCTTCGATTTTTAATGAGCCTGAAGTGACAAGTGCTCAGATGGACCTTTTCTTTTAGGGAGTCGAAAAGGAATGAAAGTGACTACTCAGGAAGTCTAGACAGAGGGATTACCAAACCAATCACAAAACTGCAATATACACCTTTGTGGTAAATTAAAGAGAAATTACCAAGAACTTTACATACAGTAGTCAATCTTCCCGAATGTTGTGTTCAGTGCATTGCGATCGATAGGGTGGTAGACACGGCTTCCTAAGGATAAAGGATATCAACCTATTGTCGTCTCCCAATATATACTCGACAATATGGGGAGCACAAGTCCGTACTAGCACTTGTCGTATCAAAGAGGAGGAATCACCCAACCTTCGATGAAAATGATAGTTACCAGGTTTTAAAATGTTGGAATACGTCTCTAGCCTAGACTTCTAGATGTTGTGCATTACGTTCCAAAGCTTTTTTATGTTCATTGAGGTTTATTTTAGAATTGAACTTTCTTAAGAAGTTTGCCTTTCAAGGTTCATTGTGTGATGTAGATGTAAAATTCCTAAATATGCAATGTAAAATGATAAACCATCATTTGATTTCTTTTAGCAAAGAAAATCCTAGCTACTAAGGAAAGAAAAGGATTCTTTCAACAGAGAGCAGAGAGCACACACTAAATGCACTTTTCCTAAATCATTTTCCACATGTAGTCTAAATGCAAATGCACATGCATGTATTTGTTTTTCCACTTCCTTAATGTGTGAATGCCAAAAAGGAAAACTAAATATAGATCTAAACTACTTTCTTCAAAGCGACACTTCAAGAATTTCTTTTCAAAGTGAAAGGAAGACTAAGACGACACTTTCGACTTTGAATGGAAAATTGTTTTCGACACTTCAAAAATTGGCAATTCAAATCAAATACAATGGCAAAAGTACAATCGACTATCTAAAAGAGGAAGACTTTACTACACTCTTTTTCTTGACTCAAAACGAAAATTACGACACTTTGGAATCAAAAGACGATAGTTCAATTAAGTTACTTTTTGCAAAGGAGGACTGTAAATGATGAAAAATACATAAAAAAAATATTCACAATTCCTTATTAATGGAGGTTGAAAAATGTAAAGGAAGAAGGCTTCAACAATGATGTACTGATCATAGGCAGCAAAACTACTAAATAGAGTTGAAAACAATTAAGAAAAAACCAAATTCCAGAGAGGGAAACAATCTCATTCAATCATCGCACCTGTCCTTAAGGGAAATAGGGATGCATCTCACCTATAGCACATGGGAGGTGTGATGCATCCAAACTGCCAATGAGAGACAGCGCAATGGTCCAAAGGACGAAACTGAGCTTGATTTTTGCTCAAAATTTGCAGCTAAGTTCAGTTGTTTCAGCCAAACTATGATAGACAGTAAACCCAAAGTATAGGGGTATGATCTTATGAGGTTATTGAGCTACCACTAGGGCACTTAGGATGTTTGCAAGTCATATTTTCAGTTCATAAACCAACCCAGAGATTGACTGAAGCAACGTTGATCTACTTTGTAGTTGCATAGAAAAATCAGTTTGAAGGCTAGCTAGCTTAACTTCAGGTTCCGTTTGTAGTTTATAAAGAAAAAAACAGTAACAAACAAACAAACTATTCGCTCCCTAGTGGAGTCCCCATTTTGTTTCCGGGAAAACTAGTGTCTATTCAAATCTTCTAGTCCCACTAAGACGGATATGTATCTTAGAAACAAACAATTCAAAGTAACTTGTGTTTTCTTTTATGGAAGATAGATAAGAGAGAAGCAAAGAGCACCAACCTTAATCTTTCACTTGGCTCCTTGCTTGTTTCCTCTCTCCTTTGATAGAGCTTTCCACTTCTTTCTCACTTGTACCACTTCAAAGAACACATGTAGAGGCAAAGCAACAAGAAACCATCAAAGCATAGAGATCTATGATACCATAAATAATGTAGAATTAGAAGTACATTAACCATACAATTGTATACACAAATACAAGATTCATAAACACACAAGTATATGGATGAAAACTCAAATAACTTTATTGATATTATAAGTAGAAGAGAGGATTACAACCCAATTGTCTGATCCAGCATCATCCTCCTAGCATGAAAGCCCTTTTCACCTCATGAAAAGCAAGATCACCCAACAATACAATGTCTCAAAGAGAAACCAACATCACTTCTTACAAATTACAAAATTCCAGCCTCTGGATCTCTAGGATGAGGGATCCATATATAGATATTTGCAGGGGGGTGAGTCAGCTTCTGGGTTTTTGATTAGTGTCATTCCACTGATAGTTCTTAGTTCCACTTGGATATTTCATGATCTCTTACTCATCCCTAGGCGAATTCAAAGAGGCAAGTGTCATATGAGCAATTTCTAGAAGTTTCTCTAGGTTTCCACTTAGCCAACTGCCTCTGCCATTTGTTTGCTCTCACCCATCGCACCCTAGAGAAGGCCTTTTCAGTATGCATCGCACCCCCCATGTGTAATAGGTGAGATGCATCACACCTTGACCAAGGAGCAGTTTGTATGGGTCAGTTTTGACCAGTTCTGAGTAGTTTTTTCAGGTGGAACTTCTGGGAAATGATGTAATTAGTTGACCTTGATCCTTTAGGGTATGAAACAACACTTTAGGTGTTTAATAGCCCTTGGTTTATCGACATATGTGATTGAGGTTGCAGTGCCCAAATATGTCTATAACAAGGTAGAACAGATGGATGTGAAGACAACATTTCTTCATGGGAATCTGGAAGAGGAGATCTACATGAAGCAACCTGAAGGCTTTGCACTGAAGGGTAAGAAAGAACTGGTATGCAAGTTAAAGAAGTCTATGTATGAGTTAAAACAGTCACCAAGGATGTGGTATTAGAAATTTGATACATTTATATGGGGACTTGGCTTCACCAGAAGCAAAGTAGATCACTCTGTGTATTTTAAATTAATTGTTGATCGTGTTATTTATCTGGTCTTGTGTGTGGATGATATGTTGTTGGTTGGAAATGACAATGAAATTATCCAGGATTTGAAGACCCAATTGTCCTCCAAATTTGACATGAAAGATCTTGGTGCTGTAAACTATACTTTGGGCATGGAAATTAAAAGAGATCGAGCAAAGAGGAAGCTCTATTTAAACCAAAGGAAGTATGTCGAGACAATACTACAGAGGTTTAATATGCAGGATAGTAAACCGGTGAAGGTTCCTATTCCTATAGGTCTAAAGTTATCTGTTGAACAATGTCCCAAGACACAAGAAGAGGAAGAGGATATGTCCCGTGTTCCATATGCAAGTGCAGTCATTAGCCTGATGTATGCAATGGTTTGTACTAGACCAGACATTTCACATGCAGTGGGAGTATTGAGCAGGTTTATGTCAAAACCAGGGAAGGAGCATTGGACAGAAGTGAAGCGGGTTTTCAGGCATTTGCGTGGCACTAGTGATTATTTTTTGTGCTACCAAAGAAGACCAGGATTGGACAAAGTTTTGGATATCCGTGGCTTTGTTGATGCAGACTAGGCTAGAGATCTAGATCATAGAAGATCTATAAGCGGGTATGTGTTTAACCTATTTGGATGTGCAGTTAGTTGGATGAGTAAGAAACAATTTGTAGTGGCATTATCAACTACAGAGGCAGAATACATGGCATCCACTCATGCAAGCAAGGAAGCAGTTTGGTTGTAGAGATTGTGTTCAAGTATGGGGTTAATACAGGGAGCTATAAGGATAGACTGTGACAGTGAAAGTGCAATTTTCTTGGCAAAGAACCCTACTTACCATTCAAAGACAAAGCACATTGATGTTCACTATCACTTTGTGAGGGATATGATAGAAGACAAAAAGGTGTTGCTAGTAAAGGTGGACACTTTGAAGAATACTGTAGATGCATTGATAAAATCTGTGAGCTCTGAGAAGTTCTCTTGGTGTAGAGAAACAATGGGCGTTTGAGGGCTGCAAAAAAGATTAAGCTCTCATGTGGCTCCTTATGGAAAGAAAACAAAAAGTGGGAGAATTTTGGGTTGTGTTATTTTTTGACCCTATATTAAGTTGGGCAAACATACCTATGGTTTTCGGTCCATGGTTTTGGATGCGATGGTTTTTGGTCCATGGTATTGGATGCTTCGGCACATATAAATATGTATTGTAACATTGAAAGGAATATAATGAAAAATCAAGCTGGTAGTCCCGGTTTTGGGATCCAGGGGAAAATCTTTATGTATATGTGTTTTATGTGTTATTCTCTCGCATTTTTATTTTCTGTGTTTTAGAATTCGCATTCAGGTAATTTCTATATGGGGTTAAAACCTACATCATTCACATAACATGTGGGATGTCTTTTTCATCCAGACATGGAGAGAATGAATCTTCTATTCTTGATCTTCCCAATTTCTCATCTCATATTTCTAAAATATTAGGGGTGAAATTTATCATTTGTCATTTTTCATCTTCCCATCTTTGTGATTAATCAAATCATAAGGATGCCTCCATTTGTTATCTTGAATTTTCTGATCATGGTTGTGGCGATCTCTTCATTGACTCATTTGGTCACGATTATGATTTTTCCGCTGCTAACCTTTCCCAACCACCAAGATAAGACGATCTACCTTCTAATGAGTTAGAGCTTCCCTAAGTTGTCAAGGCACTTCAGCTCGAGTTGATGGTTATGTCAGGGTATCATAGTCTTGAGGTTAGTTCCTCTTTTGATAAGAATAGTGTTGAATCTTTTGAGGTTCCTCATCACTCTATCGCACCTATCGAAAATCAGTTTGTCTTACATTTTTCACATCCTTGATACGTACTACACGATCCTATTTCTCATTCATTGGAGGATTCGTCTGTGGTGGGCACTATCAAAAAACATAAATTTTCATCTTTATTTATGTTCACTCATCTTTGTAGTTCGAGAGTTTGTGCCTACATATCTTTGACTTGTAGAGTGCTTGAATGCCATGGTATGAGTGCATAATGTATTTCATTTGCTTTTCATTTTTAGTTTTCTGCGTGTTCATTCAAACTTCGAACATTTTGGTTTGTATTGTCTTATCTTTCTTGTTTAATGTTATGCTTGTATATCTTTCTTGGCTTGCATTCCCTCGCGTACATAGGCCAACCAATGCGCCAGTGGCTGCATTGGAAATATCATTTCACGTGAGTCTAGCATATTCACTATTATGTTAGGATTAGGAGTAGTTGTTTTCTTTTCTTTTTTGTTTCTTTGATTTTCTCTCTTTTACTTTCCACTTTGCACTTTCCTTTTTTTGTTTTCTTTTTTAGCTTCCCCATGAAACCGTTTTTTACTTTTGAAGCAAGCATAATGAAATCCAAGAGGAGGTTGTGCTAATATCAATGTTTGGTTATCTGTTCATTCCCACTCTTTATGTGAATCTTGAATTTATTTTAGTGGATGATACTCTGATGAAAAATACATTCCTTTCAAAGAGAGTCATAGTGAAATCACGATGTTTTCACTTTTAATTAGTACTGCCTACTCTAATTAGTCTTCTATTTTCGGATAATCCTTGTCAAGTAAGTTGAGTAGGGTAAGGAGGGGAGGAAAACCTTAACAAGTATTTCAGAGGTGTATATAAACATCCTTCTCTGAAGGGAAAACCTCTTCTTCTCTCAATAAGTCAAGATCCCTCTTCCACCCCCATGAAATAAATAAGTTTTAATGCATAGTTCTTTCAACAAATAAAATGAAAAAATGAAAAATGAAATAAAGGGTGAAATGAGAGAAAGGCTTCCTATGCAAAGAGGTGAAGCAAGAAACTCCGCTAGGGTACTATCCAGGCTCGCTGGTAGCGAAGCAATGCTTGCGTTCCTAAAGTGACTCCATTCGGGTACTGTCTAAGCTTGCTGGCAGCGGCACAACACCATAGATGAAAACTAATAATCTGAGTTTTTTCTTTTATTTATGCATTTATACACTCCTCATCCCCAATTGAAGCAACCCAATCTGACTTTTCTTGGTATGTGTGTTTCTTATTAGCACTTCGCAATTCCTCCACGTTGAGGAGAGGAACCAAGAGGTAACCACAAACCGCTTTCGGCTAGAAAATGGTCTTATATCTAGAGGGGACTCCCTCACTTGAGATTGTAAGAATTGAAAACTTAAAGCACAATCTATACAGAGACTAGTTTTGGAAAATGGAAATTGAATATGTTGGGTTGAATTTCCACTAGTTTAAAAGGTGATAAAATGTGATCAACCATCCTTTAGTTCATTTACTTGTGTAAGTAAACCGAAATCTAATACAAGGGATTTAGGCATGACTTTGGACACAATGACATATTGTAGCATAGAGGAGGAAAATTAGAAAGAAACATATTCCTTTCTCAACAATAAACAATATAGTTCATTCATAAGAAAGAAAGCTAGTCAGAACAGATAACATGCATGAGTATATGGCATATCATTTGCAACTGAAAACATGGAGACAATCGAAATAGAGTAGATTTACTGAATTCCAAATCAGTTGATTCATAATACTCATAAACATAGAGAGATATTAGAATATATGAGAAGTAAACACAAAAAATCCAAGCATCATACCATGAGAATCCTTATAAAGCATATCGGTAACCCTCAAGTCACAAGTACTCTAACATTAATTGATCACAAGCAAAAACTCTGAAAACTACAACATATAACGTTCTGCCAACAATAACCTTCTCTGTATTCATTAACCAAATGTATATTTTGTACATAGGATAACAACATGTCTAAATTCAGTGCATACTTGAGCCAAGAGAGGATCGATCTCAAAACTGAAAAGAGGAAAACTATTGTTTTTCCACATAAAAGTGTTTTTTGTCTTTAAAAACAAACTTTTTCCAAATAAAAAAAAACACATCTTCGACCATGATCATCATGAAGAAAAATAGTAAAAAGCGCAAAACTGCTTTCTGAGTGTTCAAAAGGTTGCGTAGCAGCTGCACAACATCTAAAACTTTGGGCTTGTGAAAGTGGCACATGGAGGGTTTTTGTGGAAGTGATCTTGTTGCCACACATACTCCATGTCATTCTCTTGAAAACTTGACAAGTGGTTTCCCTCTAGCCTATGTGTAGTAGTGTGTGCATGGAATGTGTAGTGCATGCACAATGCCTGCATAACGGATTTCAATGGGACATATCTCCCAAAAAATAATACTTGTGTAAAACCTAAAGGCGTTTATTGTATATTATAGTTTTTTGAATATAAACCTCTCTTAGTTTCTCTAAATTATTTCCCATCTTCCCATAAAATACTCTGCGAAACAATGACTTAAAACAAATTATTTGTGCAGTCCGAAAAATGGGCTCTGAAGATGCAATCAACTCTCCCTATCCATGACACATGCAAAATATGGAAGAAATTATTGTGCTCTGGTCTGTGCTTAAGAAAAACCTCTTTTAGTTTCTCTAAATTTGGCTGCATTTGGTCAGAAAACGTTTTTCAAAATGGTGAATAAAATAGGGCTTGCGCAGTAGATTCCCACAGTGACTGTGACCTCAATTTCTCATCAACTGTCAGTTGGGAATCATTCTGTGTTATCCTGTAGGGATGATATGTGCTTAGATTAGGCATATTTTGCATGAATGTACAATGGCATGAGAATAAAGCAGATAGGGGAGAATGAGAATGAGGGTTTCACAAGTGATGAGTATAGGGGAGTAGTAGTGGTGTCATGAGGACAGGTTTTGAAGGAAGGGAGGGAAAGGAAATGAAATGTGAATAAGATGTAAATGATATGTGAAAAGTGGATAGGATTTATATGTTATATGAAGTTATGTATAAAGGTAGATAGGGAAATAGGGTAGGAAAATAAAAGGAAGCATGACTTGACTGTACAAACATACATGACCGTGACTCCCATTGATTGAGACACTTTTAGAATTTTAATGAACCCTTCATGAAAAAAATCAAAGATGTCAGAAAATAATCTGGAGGCTATGACAACAGTAGTAATCATAGGCTCAACTACTCCAAAATGACAATTAAAGGATAGGAAAAAACATTTGACTATAAAACTTATGACCCTAACATTACCGATGAAGAGAATGGTATGGACTATATCTTTAACTCAACCTAAGTGAAGAATCTATGATAAACAATGAACTGAAAAATACTATCGGAAGATTTATAGCTATTTTTCATGAGACAAGATCCATATAGAGAGCTAGAGTTCTACCAGTGTGTCACCAGTGTTATAGCGGCTACAACCACCCTCCAAAATTTTTCATATGGTTCAATTTTGGAGCCTTATTTCCAATCCACAAGAGATTATATTGTACTATTGTCAACTAAGTGTGATGTGACTGAGAATTACCTTTTCATTTGTGCTTGTGTTTTCTCATTTTTACACTTAGCTAATATTTCTAAGTCACAAGCTAACCTCTTGACTTGGTCACAAAGTAGTTCTGGGCTTGCCTCCAGAAACTACGCAATCCTTGAAGGCAGTCAACCTTGATGATTGGAATTGTGAAGTTCAAACTTGCAGTCAACCTTGAGCTCAAAAACTATGTAGTCATGGATTTTAGCCCAACACTAAGCCCAAAAATTGCACAATGCCTCACCAAGCTTAGAAACTGCGTAGTCCACTGATCCAAAAAGTTGCCAAGTTCCCTGGAATTGTGTAGTCTTCCCTAGCAGTGTGCATGGAAAGTTTCCCCAGAAAAAGAAAAAAGCTAAAAAAAATAATCCCTAAAAAGTAGGGATCCATTATTAGTTTCCTGAATGTGGCTCATTACCATTTTTAAAAGTTTCCGCCAAGTGTCGCTTTTTCTTGATTTTAGGCACGCATGTCATTAACCCTCATTTACTCACATCTAGTTAATCAATGCCTATAGAGCTCATTTGTTCATTTGATCTTGGATCTCTAGCATTCCCGAGCATATCAAGGAACCTTTTGCGCGATTGTCTTCGCTTTTCTAGGTGAGTTTCGCTTTTGTCTTCTTTTACCACTTTTTCTATCACTTTTTGTCGTTTCAATTGTGTGAGTGTTGTTTTACTTATTTCTCTTCATGGTTGTTGATGTTTCAACTTATTTTAACTTGTAGAAGTGTTTTTCAAAGTTTTCGCTCGCCTTTCACAAGTGTCACATCAATTTCTTATTTTTGCACCAATGGCCATTGTTGCGATGACTCTCCTCACATATTTGATTTTCCTTCTGTTTGATCATTTTCTACACTTAATATACTTTGATTCACTCATACTTGGCCAGTTTTGTACTCAAGATAACATAACCATTCACTTTTTCTTGTTTTTCACACTTCCATTGGACAAATTTGTACTCCCTTGGCCAGTTTTCACCTTACCTAGCTGGGCACTGCGCAATCCTAAGGCTCAAGACACAAGCTTGGCCTTTGGAACTGCGTAGTGCATAGTGCATGAAGGTTCCAATTGCACACTATGTATTTCCAGGAGTCAGCTTGTCAACTTGGCCACTGAGACTGCACAATGTGCAATCTCTCCCAGTATCTTCTCAGGTTGGGATTGCGCATTGTGTAGTCTCAAGCCTTGGGATTCTTTCTTAGTTGTTGGGACTACGTAGTACAAAATTCCCATAGGCATCCAATCCCTCTTGTTGTTGAAAATTGTGCAATCCATTTCATCATATGCCCGATTTTTTGCTTAATCATGCCTTGAAATTAGATTTGTTGAAGATAATGTTTGCTTTCCATGAGTGTCCTTTTTATCCCACAGGTACCAAACTTGTGAGGCACTTCTCTCCAAAAGTCATTGTTACCATGGCACCAAAGAGAGCACTGAAAGCAGTAATGGGGAAGCAGTTGAGAAAACACCAGTAGACTTGTCAGTATATGCATACACTCAATTGTTTATAGAAAAGGAGTCAATGCTAACATGGCAACAAGTTAATGAATCTTTCTCAGCAAAGAGCCTTGAGGAAAATCTAGAGGACAACTTCGGAAGAAGCACCAATAGAAAGAAATAACCCCATGCACGATAAGGGAAAGAGAAAGGTTGTTGATATTCCAGGGGGAGAACAAAGCTACAAGATGAAAGCAGATTCAATCCTTACGAAATCATCTTTAATAGCATAAGTGAAGAGGAAGCAACGGATACAAAGAGCATAGTGGAGGAAGAGAGAAAATCAAAGCTTGCAGGAAGCAGAACTAAGATTGAAGCAAGCAGAATAAGAACTAAAGGAAGAATGGGAGTTGAGGAGGAAACAAATAGAAGATAAGAAGAAGTAGGAAGAAGAATAAATCAAAGGCACCATAGCAGAAGAAACAACGCTAATACAGGTTGAAGAGAAAGAACATAATCAACTAGCAACAGAGGAGGAGGGTGAACAGATGCAGGATTGGGATATTTCTCAACAGATTGAAGACTTGATTAAAGTTGAAAACATGGAGTTGGAATTGGAGCCACGGAATGAAGATGTTGACCTGATGTTGAGTGCACCACAGGTCACCATTCAGTCTCCATCACTTTGTTGGACACAACCAAACTTGGCCTAGATCTTGGCAAAGACTCCGCGTTTTGTGGGACAGAGCGTGCAATGGAGTGTGAAATTGACCATGTAATGGACCATTTTGAATATACCACAAGGGCTTCTAGGTGGGTTGAAGTCCCTCCTTTTTGTAAAATCACATGACTTTGCAAAGGACCAATGGGCTTTTTGGCCATAGTTGCTTGTTTTAGGGAGTCCATGGTATTTGGACCATGGTATTTTGATGATGTAACCCTTCGATGGTTTATGGTTTTATATGGCATTTTAAAGTGATTAATCTAATGTGGTGAAGTGATTTAAAAATGCTAAGAATAATATAACATAATAATACAACATCTCATAAACCTTAAAGACTGCAGAAACCTAGTTCTTCATCCTCCCATAGTCACTTCGAGTGAGACTAATATCTTCTTATAGGTCATTTCCGAAAGGGCCAATGATTGAGGGTTTTATTGGTGCGTAATATATATTGAACCTGGTTCGGCCCAAACCAAGCCATCAAATGGTTCCATTGTTGAGTTTGGGATCTGTTTGAGGGATATGTGGATGTGGCACCCATCGAAGAAGGAGATTCAAGACTACATAGAACTAAAAGAGTGACAATTTGCGGATCAAAAAAATAGAAACCCTCGTTTGACATTCGAAGCTTGGCTATAGAAGTATATATTTATAGATAAATATGAGATTTTCTTCTCTTATTTTCTTGTTGAGTTGTACGATTGGATACCGAGGTTGACTAAAAGGAAGAATTGTTTTAAAGGTGAAGAACCTATGGTGTGGACTCTTGAACTAATACAATGACTCAAGAGCATAGACAATATGATTTCAAGGGTTGTCAATTTCTAGATTGATAGCATCTTGGGAGGATTCATTATTGAGTTCATCGTAGACTCGACCATTTCCTACAACAAAGCAGAACAACAATTCTTCAAAGGACCACGAGGTAAGTACTTAAAATATCTGAAACTTTGGATTAAGATGCTTCTATGTGAAAAGGGAGTTTTACATATGCAACCATATTGCTAGTTTACTTATGTTTGGAAGAAGAGAGAATAAATCTGAGCAAGAGATTGGAGTAACGTGAAGTGGAAAAAGATGTAGAGTAGATACTAGAAAGAGATTTCATGGACAAGATCCAAAGGCCTTTATAGAAACTAATTTTAGTCCTCTTTTAAGTGAATCTAAAAGTGAAAGAGAAGAGATCCACCTTGATAACCCCCAAGTAGCTTCCCAGTATTCACCCTTCTAGCCTGAGAGTTTACAGAAGCTAGAATATAGTAATAGCTAGGGTATTTCCCCCCTCCCCTCCCCTACTCCCCCTACCCCTCCTAACCCCCCTCCCCCATCCCATCCCCTTACTCCTCCCCTCCCCTCCCCCTTCTCCTCCAAGAAGAAGTATGGCTGACAATATTAAGCTACATGTTTTTAAAGGAACTGGATTGGAGGATCCAAAACAATTTTGGTTTTTATGTGAAGTTGTATGGATAGCAAAGCAAATCAATTGTGAGAATATAAATAAAGCACAACTCATTACAACATTCCGGTAGAGCATTGACATGGTATATGAAGTATTCAAATAATCATAATAAAATGTTTGTAGATATTAAAACAACATTGATAAGAGAGTTTAAGAAACCGAAGTCTGAGTTGCAATGCATCACCAAGTTGAAAGAGATCAAACAAAAACCTACTAAGTCTGTTTGGGAGTTTGATCAGAGATTTAAGGTGTTATTGGATGAAGTAAGCTTTGATATAGCTTCGTAGAAACATAAAAAATGGTTTATAGTTGCACTGCTACCACATATTAGATCTGCATTGACACAACAAAAGATAGAAAGTCAAGCCGAAGCTCTACAGATTGTGATGAAATTGGAAGATTCACTTATAGGAGATACTAATGCAAGTATGCAACAGATTTAGAATCAGCTGACAAAACTAACAGAAGACATCAATAAAATCAAAGAAGTTAGAGAAGAACTATGGTGTACGAAGTGCAAATCGAAGGGCCATTCTAAAGAAAAGTGTCCTATCTTCAGAAATTACATGGCTAGTGGGGCATCAAATCCCTTGAATGCAGGATCCAACCTGTGGTGTGAAATATGTAAGACTGGAGGCCAACATTGTTCAGAAGACTGTTACTTGTTACAAAAATATGTACAGACTCTGAGGAATCTATATTGCAAATTCTGTAAATTAGTATGACACAATCAAAATAATTGTTGGGATTACAAACTAATGATGGATCACAGTGCTAACACTTATAGAATGCAAGAAGAAGAGCATGGACATGAGAATAATGGACAACATGGTGGTCAAGGAGGCTACCTAAGAAGAGGTCGAGGTGGTGGAGCTAGTTGAGGGCATGGACATATCATTGGCTATAACTACACGAACTAGGTCGTTTTGTGAGAGACTGCCAGAATCCCTGAACAACATGTAAGTATTGTAAATCCTTTGACCATGTAATTGAATAATGTCCTATACTTATGGTAAATATGCAAGAAAAAAGAAATCAACATATGACATAGAATATTCAAATGATGATCGTTGAAAGGAGGACTAGCGAACCTTAAATTTTTATTGTCACTAGAAGTGGATCTATGACCGGTAGTGATAAAGCAGATGAAAAGAAAGAATCTGAAAGTGAATGGGTCAAAAATGCTGCTGAGAATGTTCCTGTTTTTTATGTTCATAAAGAAAATGAAGTATTTATGGAAGAAAAGCGAAGTACTATGGATGTTGGAGCTTCGACTTCTAGTGCACAACTAGAGTTGGATCATAAAAGTAACTGTGACATGTCGTCAGCTTTGACACATGATCGAGATCTAACACAAGACTAGGATTCAACAAATCAAGTAGGTATTTTAAATTCTTTTTTGTAGACTTGTATGAAATTGTTAAGATATCAAAAGGTTGTAGAATAGATTTAGGAGTTGATAAATTCATGTGCATCCAAAGAAACACCGCGATGTGAGATGTGCACAGTCACTAATTGGATCGACATAAGAGAACTTGAAGAGAAATGAGGCTTATTGCATAGATAGGAGAATATGAGATGGACCAAATTATTCTGGATATGGGATTTGATGTTAATGTCTTGACGAAGCAGACATGGGAATTAATGGGTAAGCCGAAGCTATAATGGTCACATATTTAGTTAAGGATGGAAAATCAACAAAAGATCTTCCCTCTAGGGAGACTACCAGGTGTCACAGTGGATATTGGAGTTCACACTACTGTTGGTTTTGAAGTAATAGATATCGTCCATGACTATAAACTTTATCCTACATTTCTTGGAACTGACTAGGAATTTGACAATATGGCCATAATTAGTCTGAAGAAGGGACCGCTGATATTTGAAGGAAACAATATGACAGTAATCATTCCCCTGTATCCATCAGAAGGAGTAAGATATACAGAACCAATCAAAGTAGAAGACTGCGCAACTGACATAGACAATATCTATAAAATGGCAACGAAGGAACAAGATTGTGTTAGCCCTACTTCAGAAGGAAAGTTGAGTTGGTAGAGTGATAGTTATTGTACCTCAGACTCAAAAGAAGAATTGGAAAAATGGCAGAATAGACTGCATGAAGCATCCACAAGGCGTTGTGCAATAATTACCCAATCAGTTCGTTGTATGATATTTGAGGTATGTAACCTACCTTCTTATGATGGCTTAAGTGATGTAAATACTTTTCTTAATTATTATGAAGTACAATTTCCAGAAACTCAAAGGTTTTCAGCCTTGGATATAGCCCTGAAAGCTACCCTTGCTAGATGGTGGAATGCACACAAGAAGAATATAAGAGGTTGGCAGGAATGTCGAACACTGATGGGCAAAAGGTTTGGACAAATAGATACAGAGATGGAGATAAAATATGATGGTGAAACTAATCCTAGGAAGCATATCCAGCTATGCACTACAACATGGAAGGAGATTCCACAACAAGAATGGGTATATGGATTAATTCATACGTCAGAGACAATCCCTAAGAACTGGTACCTAGAAACGGAGCTTCAACACGATACCGTGAAATGTGTAGACATGGTTGATGGCTTCATATTAACATTCAACTTTGAGGATGATTTCCCATACATAGATTTGGACCTAGACAGTCAAGAAGAGGATATTTGAGAATGTAACCCCACTGGCATGGCAACAACCTGATTGGGATGTGTAGATAGAAAATGCACTGGAGTGCTATAACCTGACTCTAGATGAAGAAGAATACCCTTAGAACATCGAAATAACATAGTCAGAAGGATACCACGAAGTAACTCGTCCCGAGCTAGAAATGCCAGACATAACGAAGTCACTGAAGACCAAGAAGGTGAACATAGGATCAGAGAAGGAACCCATGTTTGCAACAATAGGAGACTCTTGGGATGAAGAGACAATAAGTAAAGTCATAGAGTTACTTCACGAATATCAAGAACTATTTCCCACCAAGTTTTCAGAGATGAAGGGTATAATAGGAGATATAGGAGTCATGAAGATTCCCCTTAAGCCTGATGCGAAGCCACTCAAACAAAGACCTTATAGGTTGAACTCGAAGTATAAGGAGAACGTGAAAGTAAAGCTTGATAATAGTAGTAGGAATTATTGAACCTATAGAAGAATCAAAATGGGTGAATCCTATGGTGGTGCAAGAGAAGAAGACTCAAGAAGAAATTAGCATCTGTGTTGATCTGAGAAAGTTGAAAGATGCATGTCTACATGATCCCTTCCCTACCCCTTTCACAGATGAAGTGCTAGACAATGTAGGAGGTCAGGAAGCTTACTCATTTACAGATGGATTCTCAAGTTATCATCAGATTATGATTGCATATGAAGATCGGCATAAGACCACATTTACTACAAAATGGGGTTCATATCAATACATAGTAATGCCTTTTGGATTAAAAATTTCCATGCCATATTTTGTAGGGTGGTGGTTGCAGATTTTAAGGAATACATCCACAAGTTTTTAGAGGTATATTTTGATGATTAGACAATATTTGGATTGTTAAGAAAACATGTTGGAAGTTTAAGAAATATGCTTGACACATGTAGACAATATCAAATCTCTTTGAACCTAAAGAAGTACATATTTTGCGTACCTTTTGGCATATTATTGGGACATATTGTATGTAAGCAACAACTAATAGTGGACCATGCTAAATTTGCTATCATTGTGAACTTTCCTCCACCTAAGATAGTAAGACAACTTTGCACTACATTGGGACATACTAGGTATTATACGAAATTCATCAAGGGGTATGCTCAGATCACTGCGCCTATGGAGAAATTGTTGAAGGAGGATGTCAATTTTCAATTGAATGAAAGATGTGAGAAGAGCCTCGACATATTGAAAGAAAAAATGGTAGTTTCACCTATACTACTGTTCCCTGATTGGAATAAGGAATTCCATGTCCATGTGGAGGCATCTTGTATAGCTTTGGGAGTAGTATTGGCACAACCTGGTGCAGGAGAAATTGATCATCCTATATCTTTTGCAAGTAGAAAGTTATCTAAAGAAGAAAATAATTACACCACTACAGAAAGGGAAGGATTGGCCATAGTATATGATTTGCAGAATTTTAGACACTATTTGTTGGGGTCACACTTTTAAATGTTTACAGATCATTTTTCACTGAAATATTTGGTTAATAAGCCTATCTTAGGAGGAAACGTTTGTAGATGGTTACTATTATTCTAGGAATATGACTTGGAAATCATTGTTAAAGAAAAGAGATTGAATGCAGGACTTGACCATCTGTCAAGACTAGAAACAAGGGAATAACCAAGCAGCATAGAGGATAATCTCCCTGATGCACATTTATTTGCAATCAGAGTTGCAAATGACCGTTTCACATATATCATTCAATTTTTGACCACATGAATGGATTCTTCAGAGTATACTACGCAACAAAAGAAAGAATTAGTGGTTTAAGGCAATTGACTTTTCATTAATAGCAGGACAGTTGTATAAGATGGGACCAGATGAGATACTACACATATTTCCTGAACATGAAAGACAAATGATTCTAGCAGAGGCTCATGGGGGCACAACTAGTGGACACTATGCAGGAAAAGCTGCTGCGCAAAATATTTCGAGAGTAGGATTGTTGTGGCCTACACTCCATAAAGATGCAAAGGAGTATTTTCATGTGTGTGATATGTGGCAAAGAACACGAAAGCCTTCCAGAAGAGATGAGATGCCATTGGTACCACAAGTTACACTGTAGGCCTTTGATAAGTGGGCCATTAATTTTGCTGGACCCATCAACTCATCTGGAAAGAGGACTGGTGCAAGGTACATAATTACAACGACTGATTACTTGACAATATGGGCCAAAGCACAACCAATAAGGGACTGCAACGAAGATACTACTTTGAAGTTTATTTTTTAGTACATATTGGCTAGATTTGGATGTCCAATTATTTATGAGTGACCAAGGTTCTCACTTATTGAATAAGACTATTGAAGCATTGAATGAGGAGTTCCAAGTTTATCATCAGAAGAGTACCCCTTATCATCCTCAGGCCAATGGAATAATAGAAGCATTTAATAAGATTTTCGAGAATTCACTTACTAATGTATGCAATGTGAATAGAGATGATTGGGACCTTAGAATTCTAACAGTGTTATGAGCTTATAGGACCACTTGTAAAAAGTTGACAGGTCAGACACCCTTCAAGTTAGTTTATGGGCAAGAAGTTGTGGTGCCCATGGAGTACATTGTGCTTAGCTTGAGGATTGTAGCTTTTACAGATATGGAAAACCCTGATATAATGGAGGAAAGAATGTCATAGTTGCTTTCTTTGGAGGAAGACAAATTTATAGCAGGATTCCATCTACAAGTACAAAAAGTAAGAGAAAAGTCCTGGCATGACAGGCATATTAAGCAAAATAAGTTCCAAGTAGGAGACCTCGTTCTCCTTTATGATGGTAAGTTTGTAAAATTTCTAGGAAAATTCAAGATGCATTGGTTGGGCCCATACATTATCAAGCATATTAATGATGGAGGTATAGTTCAATTATCAAAGTTAAATGCATATTTTTTTCAAGGAAGAGTTAATGGAAACAGGTTGAAGTTGTATAGCGACAACCCTGCCCCTACAGCTTCGCTCTGAGGAAAGAAGAAGTCTTAGTGCCACCTGCAATTGAAAGTAGGCACTGGACTATAAACTACATTATAGAAAGGGATTTGAAATAGGAATTTACTTCACTATAGTCAGGATTATGTCGAAGTTCATAGGAGCCTCGATGTAAGAAGGGTTGCTTGCTACAATATGGGATGCGTCAAAGTTCGCTGGGAAAATATACTCGTTAAAAAGGAAAGTTGTCATTAAAACACATGGAGAATGCATTTATGAGGAAAGATTGTATGAATCTAGCAATAGATATGCAATTAACGAACACAATTTGAGCTAATAATGGGGTTATATTTGGATTTTTATAAAAAATTATGTCCTCCTCAAATTTGGCACTTTGCTAAATTGAGAATTAGAATATTTCTATTGCGAAGAAGTTGCAGAAATTTTTGCATGAATATCCTGACGATTGAATAATTTATTTGTATATTTAGTGAGAAGGGCTTAGTCAGAGTCATGGAAGTAACATTAGCTGATATGCCCACAACAACATCACCACCTACAACAAAATCATCATGCACACAACATAAATCTCAACGAAAGAAAATGACAAAAGAAGAGAGAATGTAGAAGAAACATGAAAAGGGACCTGTTGAGCTTGAGCAAGTGAGAGATAGTGAGGAAGAAGTAGAGAAAGTGTAAATGGAAATAGATGGCCCATCATTTCCATTGTCTCTCCCACCATATATTCCACCAAGAAAATTGGATGAAAAACCTGTAAAAGAGTCGAAGGATGCGAAGTATGGCACCTTCACACCTTTATTTTCAGAATCAATGTGATTTACTAGAGAAACCCTTGGGAATATTCCACAGATGAAGTCCATGAACTATGATTTCAATGACAGAAAGAAATATATATAGTTCACACCATACATATACTTAAAATGAGTACACTACCTTGAGAGTGGCGTGACGATGTTAGAACTGCTCCAGTGGGTAGCTGGATTGATGCAGTTAGATTTGATGAATATGTTGAATGTGTCGCACTTCGGCAGAAGTCTAGGAAGAACAACTTGCGTGATACAACTACTCATGCTGGTGCATGATGGATTCCCATGGATGAGGAAGAGGATCCATATCGACCCAATGCTGATATGAAGAATCACAAGACTGCCTTATCAAGGGTTGAACCCTACAAACAATTTTGTTGGAAAAGATCAGGAGAAAGCCATAGAAAAAAAATGAAGAAGAAGTTTGGACTGATAGATGGGAAGAGAGGTTATGATATCAACTCAATCAATGACTAGGGAGTTCACTTCATAACACATATATTGGTTGGAAAAATCATAAGGAAGTGTCGGGCTAATGATGTCCCTGCACTGGTGGTTTCATTAGCTGCACAGTGCGCTAATGGGGTTCAGTAAAACTGGGCCACATATCTTTGCCAAGAGTTTTTGGATGATTGCTACGAGGCTCAGGAGAAAGGTATTCTATTTCATTATGTAGGGTTAATTTTGATAATTATGATACTTGCATGGACAAAGCCAGAATATTTGCAGTTCCCTCCGGTACCCTTAGATGTTTGTGAAGTCATGCGATATGCCTCGCTGTGGTATACCACTAAACCAGCGCAAGCACAAGAGAACATAATGTTTTTTGTATTATACCATATGGAATTACACATGTTGGTGAACTGGTATGCTCACCTTTCACTGAGCCTATATAAGAAATATAGAAATGTTGTGAAGTTTAAGGCTGACTTCCAGATAATTTAGATATAGGCTCGCAGGGACACAAAGAAGACATGGCATCCCCTTCAATATTTAGTGACATAAGATGATATCCTAACATAGATAAACAGTGGCCTGTGGAGTGGATGACTGTGTTGGAGACACAGACAAAGGATAGTTCGACAGAGGAGGACATACTGCAACACGATGAAGCTAGTGGGAAGGATAAGGATGAGCTAGAGTCAAAATAAGAGGAGAAATACAACGAGGGTCACCAGGATCCTCCTAAAGGTGATGAGCATAACAAATAATCTAAAAATATAGATATAGACCAAGATATCATAGAGAAGAGGAAGGCAGGCACCGAAGCTACCACAAGAAGAAAAAAGAAGCAAAAGTAAGACAACACAAAGGACCTAACTCCATTGGTCCTTATTGATGGGGACTTGGATCACATTGATGATAGAATTTAGGAAGCAACATCGCAATCATGGAACAAGTTAGAGGATCACTACGATGCACTTCTAGCAAGTGTTGAGGAGCGCATTGCAAAACTAAAGATATTGGCACAAACTGTTAGACATCTAGTGCAAACAGAGGAAAAGCTTGGAGAGGAAAGACCAATAGAACCTACACTTACGACGCGAATAACATCGATGCCTATTGGAGCCCTGCAGTTTGACTCTGCCGAGGTACAGTAGTAGGCCAAAGAGTCGAGGTATGTAAACATGAACATCAAAGTAGTACCACTTTAGAGATTACACAAGCTACATCTAGAGATCATAGATGAGATGAAGTTGCACGAGCAACACACTTCACAATTAAACATTTAGGTAGATAGAGTGATCTTCATTACAAAAGAAGCTCAACCAGGAAATCCATGAGAGGGATCAGGGAGTACAACTACAACAAAAGCTAAAGGAGTTGGTCGAAGCAACATGCTGTGAGGTTCTAGACATTGAGGTCTGAGAAGAGGAACTAATGGAGGACAAGGTCACGAAGCTCAGTGTTGGAGTAAAAGGATATAAGAATAAGATTGAAAAAGTACAATTTACATATGAGATGAAGATCAATGAGCTACAAATAAAGCTACAACCAACCACACCATAGGAAGTGTGAGAGCAGAGGGAGGTAGATCTGAAGGTTGCAATGGTTGACATCTCTGCAACAATGACAAATAGTGGGAAGCTTTTGGATGAGAGCTTATAGATTTGGAATTTTCTACAGGAAGATCCAGATGTGCAGAAACTATAAGAGGATATTTAGCACAAGCAGTAGCAGCTGGAGGAGAGTCGAGAAATTGTGAGGAATTTACCAATATCACAGAAGCTAGCAAAGATCAATGAGGGAAATTCCCTCTAAAAGAAGATAGAGGAGCTGAGGAAGGAAGAACAGATTCTGACAGAGAGAACTCAACCATGGCAGGATGAGGCTCTCTAACTGTCCCAAGCATTGGATGAGAAGCTTCAAGAGCTTTGAGAGAGAGACATCAATGATGTAGAAGGCTATAGAACCTGTTACAAAAGCACTATTGCAAGAAGTGCGCAACGAAGAAAAGCAAGTCACAGACATTCTGCAACAGTTCAATAGTGCCTACAACCTCATTGTAGTGAATATCAGAGGAAAATCAATTGAGTGACTTGGGACGAGTCACATGTGAATGTTGGGGGCCTGTTGGGCACAACCCAAATTTGCATAAATATTGGCAAAGACTCCGCGTTTTATGGGATGAAGGGTGCAGTGGAGCATGCAACAGAGAGCGAAGTGGATGCGCAATGGAGAATTTTGAATATACCGCAAGGGATTCAGGGTGGGTCGAAGCCCCCCCTTTTTGTAAAAGCACATGATTTTGTAAAGGATCAATGGGATCTTTGGCCATAGTTGTTTGTTTTAGGGAGTCCATGGTAGTTGGACCATGGTATTTTGATGATGTAACCATTCGATGTAATAGTATATATAGGGTAACATAATAAGAAGAGAATCATCTTGAATTAGATCCAGGTCAATGTTATGGATGAATGATTGTGATCTGTAATTCAGTAGAGAAGGCGAGGTGTTGGCTCTCAGTTTTGGTCTATTTTTGTTTAAGGAAACTTACTTAATCTTTATATTTTCCATCAATTTTCCATCACATCTATCTCATTTTGATGTATTTTATGCATATTTAGGTATTCAATTTTAATTTTTCAATTTTTAGAAGTTTTTATGAAAATTGAGTTTCAAGTGCAATTTTGGATAGAATCAGAAATTCCCGTAATATCTATGTGGATGACATATTTGCAGGACACTTGGGCTCGAGTTGGATGCATGAATGGAAAGCTTGGGAACTAGGACTAAGCTAAATCCACTTGGTTTGGTCAGAACAAGCTTTATTAGGCCCATTCAAGGCTGGTCAAACATGACTAATCACCAGAAAATCCCTAGGAAATAGGGCAGTTTTGAGATTTTATGGGATTGACCATATTTCTTGGGATGAATTGGATGAGTTTAACCTAGATAGGTGGATATGAGTAGATATGAGTGTTAGAGATAATATAGATCAGTTTGTTTCCTAAAACTTCTATTTAAAGCCCAGACTTTGATGGCTTATGTATGTAACTTTTGTATAGTTTTATGCTGAGACACTTTGGAGTTTGAAGCTAATTTGAAGAACTTGCTCTACTGCTATGTTGTTGTTCAATAATGTGGACGTGTGATTGAATTTTCAACTTCTAATATCAACCTTAAAGTGTGCAAAGCAAGGGTGGAGGGCCCCCACTCCAAGCTAAGTACAGTTCTTTGTTAGACTAGTTTAATTTTCCATAATTTGGTTATCTTAGAACTTGTTTATGTGCTTTAATTCAGATTGGTTTATGGTTGATGTGTGATGATTTATTTTATTAAATTTTAGTTTGTTCCTCACTTTAGTAAGATGGAATAACAAGGTGTTCAAGTTGAACACTCCTTCTGTTAAATTGGTGGATTAAAACTAGGTTTTTTCTTGATTACATGCAAGCAATTTTTCTTATGTATTTTCAGTCTTCAATTGATAGCATTATGGTGAATGAATTATGATGGCAAATACCAAAGGTCTCTTAAGTTAAGAGCCTCCCTTCATTGATGATTTGTCCATCTTAAAGCTATTGAGAGTTCATGGTTTCTAATTTCTATTCATCAAGTAATAATTTATTACTTGAGGAAGAATTGGACCTCTTAAGTTAAGAGCCATTTTAGCTTTCCTTCATTGCAAGGTGAATTGGAATTCTTAGTATAGGCTATATTTGTAATATGCACTTCTTAGTTTTTGAAAACTTGTCTTTCAAGTTTGATTATATCTAATGTCCATATACTGTGGATTTGCCTCCAAGTTTACAAACCCAGATTGATAATTAAATGCTTGTGTTAATTTAGTCAATAAATTAGCCCAACATTTTGGCGTCGTTGCCGAGGAGGCAATTATCAGCATAGTCAAATAGAAGATAAACAAAAACACTAAAAATTTAATTAGTATACATTTCTCTTAGTTATGTTTCTTTATGCCTAGAAATAGATATCCTAAAAGTAGATTCACAAAACAAAACCCCCAACAAAAAATAAAATAAAAAAATAACTACAAAATCAATTTGCCAGACGAGATCTAAAAAATGATGTTAAAGAATACGCTACAACACTACTCCATTCTTCAACATTCTTTCTCATCAAATCTTTATGATCAGATAAATTTTCATGTCCAAACATTCATTAAAGTATATTTTTCAAATTTGGATATGAGTTTACTTATGATCTTGTTACGAAAATGGATGCACTGGAAATTCTCTTACACTTGAGAGAATGAATTATATTTCCAAAATAGAATAGGATAGAATAGAATAAATAAACAAGTCATGAATTCACAATAAGACTTCCATAATAAATTTGTTTCAAACTATTTCTTCAAATCATTGTTCAATATTCATTTGAAAGGACTACAAGGCAAAATGCAGTAAGAACAAGCCTATTTTGGGTAACAATATATGATCATTCTGAAATCATGGTGTTTTTTTTTTTTTTTTTTTTACATATCTCTTGAAATCTAGTTTTGGAATCCATTTTGAAGTTTTCAATTTATATCACAAATAAAAAAATGATCAAAATCAAAACTAGGCCTCAAGTGAAATGTTGAAGACATAGTTAGTACAACCTATATTTGAAGTGTTTAATGGAAACATTTTTATTTGAAATTCATAGGAAAGATAGCCCTTGGAATCTAGTTTCCAAATCAATATGAATCACTTCAATCAGGTATCATATGAAAATTTATTCTTGAAATACTAACTTCTTGTCGAAAAATCTACATGGTGACAATTCTAGGCCTTGAATGTTCATTGGCATATTTGACATACCAAATCATCTTCTTTTCAAAACTCGTTTATATCAGAGATGTATATTCAAGTCTAGTTTAAGAAACAATTTGAACCATCCCATTTGAAGGTGAAATGAAAAAGTTATGCCACATTCAGTGATTGCATGTCTTCAAAGCAGCATAGTAAAACTCTGCCTCCTAAGTCTGTTCATCACCACTTTTGTGATATCAAGCATAAGAAATTTTAAAACTTGTTTTTACTGGAAAGATAAAAATGAATCTACTTTAATTTCCAAGTGGAATTACATCGATATGATCTTTATCGAATTAGTTACACTTCAAATAGTGACTGTTGGTCTAGTTAAAAAATTAACAAGAAACTCTATTAAACATCGCACTCCTTATAATCTTTACCATATAATTTTAAACCATTTTGAAAACCTGTTTATACTGGAGGTAGCCATATGAATTCACTTAAACTCAGCTTTGAAATCACTCTAATTGGATATAAAACAAACATTTTGTAAACAAAATACCGCTAGGAGGTCTAGGCTAGCCACCATTCCTCAAGGGGTAAATAAATGCATTTTGTTTGTATATCATATTTGGACTTGTTTTCTAAGAAATTCTTGTAATGATTTACATGTTTATTGGAATAAGAGAGATTGTACATCTCTCTTCCTCCATCATCTAATGTTGTATTGCAGGTAAGTGCTATGTTTTTGCAGGTCATAAAAAGAATGAAGGAGTGAACTCCATGGATGAAGTACTTTTCAAAATAGATCTTAAATTCATATTTCAGAATATGAATACAAATGTACAAGTCAAAGCAAAGTGAAAATTCACCTGATGTTGAGTTCATCCAATGAAACTCAAACTCTTGAAGCTTGCTATTAGATGTTGACCAACAACACCAACAAACTCTACAACATGATAGAGATCGAGGCAAAAAGACATGAAGCTAATCATTAGAAGAAGTAGTCAATTTCTATACCATGTCAAGTCACATCAATCTCCAAATAAGCCTTTCATAAGCCATATTTTTCATGATTTCATCCACATCCATATTGTATGTTAAGCTCTGCGACCATGCATGTTGAAGTCCAGACTTATTATCTATCCATTTACTACTAAATCATGACTTCAATATAACCTGTTTTCATAAGCTTTTCATACTTCCCTACTCCATTACACCCCACCTCCATCCAGAAAAGAAAAGAAAAAATAGAAAAAGATAAAAAATAATAAATGAGTTTGGTTGTGAAAATCCACGAAAGTGGCACAATACAAACTCGAATTCATATTGGAAAACCAACTTGTTTGGCCAATATGAATTCTCTATTTTATTTTACCATTTCTTCAATATTAGTTTGCAAGAATCATCCTCTAGAATAAGCAAGACTTGGGGGCAAGTCTCAGAATAAGCAAGGGGGAAGGTCGCAAAAGAAACTTAGTTGTGTAGCTGAATTGACGATGGAACTTGTATTGTTGGCAGTTGGGACCTGAAATGTTAGAAAAAACATGTATATATTGTATAAAAATGTACATGACAAAAGGGACCTGAGTTATTATGAATCAATCGCAGAGGGACCTGAGCGACATCAACAATCAATGGACTAGAATCAATGAAGAATCTAGAACAGGAAGCATAAATAAGCTCTATGTTTCTAACTATCTATGATCTTCGATCAAGACAACTTCATCCAATATTGTTAAAGAGCAACAACATTCATCCAATACTATCAGGGAAGTACAAGAATAGTAAGTGCACAATTTTGCTCTTGTAAATTCAATTTTTTGCAGAAATTTTTAGACTTTGTTAAAATTAAGTTAATACTTGAATGCATATTTTATATTCATTACATTTTCCTCATCCTATATCCATTACCTTAGACCTAATCCTATATTTATATTCTATATCCCATCCATATATTTCATATTCATTCCATAACCCTAACATTTCATAACCCTAAATATCATTATATATTTACCTATATTTATTTCCTACATTCCATATTCATTTCATAACCCGAACCCTAAGTATATAATCTTAAGTACTTTTCCTCTAAGAAAAAGGGATTAAAAAAGATGCAAAAAGTTGAACCTGCACAAACAAAGCAAACATTAGTCCTATGGAAACAATTTTAAACATGACCTAAAAAATGGTCATTTTAAAATTAAGGAAATACATTGCAATACATATGGAATAAGTGCATTATGAGAAATAATCAAATCAACTAAATCGAAATGATTTATGTATTGAACCTATTATGGTGCATAAAAAAGTAATACTATTGGCAATGTGGTAATACGATGGTGTGAGGTTATCATGGTAAATGCAATATGATGGTAATACGATGGTGTAAGGTCATTATGGTAAGCCAGTGGCAATACAATGCAAACTTAAGTGATAATGTCTGAAGGGACAGCCGTAGGAAATGAACATTAGTATTATGGAGTCTGTTTTTGTTATGCAATTAACATGGCAACCAAAACAATGCATAACGAAAATAAACTAGTACTCAGAAAGAAATATGGTGGTAGCCACTATGGAAGCAATCGACGTAGCAACAAAGAAATATATATGACAGTCAAAGGATAAGCCACGATGGTATTGTGGGTTGATTTCAGGACACCCACAATAGATTGGAGGACAGTCATGAATTATAGGGTATATCGGCAATGACATAATGAATCAACCTAGGCTATAATGCAATGAACATTTGATGTTATGTAATATGGAAAAGTCAGAGGAAATAAGCCATGTTCCATTCCGTTCAGAGGATGACAATCAAATAACAAAACAGTCAAATATGCATTTGAAACAACAAAGAAAACCCTGTGTGTTTATCAGTAAAGAGCTCTGCCATAGCCATAGACCTCAAAACCTCAAAACTTCATGCCATCACAGCCATTTTAGGCTTAGCGAGTATGGAAAAAGTTGTAAGTCATTAGCATACAATCAAATAAAGAAGAAAAATGGTTTGACAGAGAAAACAAACCGAGGAAATGGAGGTAGAAATATAGCGCTGAGAAACTAGAGAGATAAGAAGAATAAGTGGAGATAACTGAGGGATAAGTTAAGAGATCTGGTTGATGTGTAAGCTCAAGCGGAATAGACCGAGAGAGAGATTTCGTTTTCATTAATACAAAGATATTTTTGAGGAAATCTTGAGATGTTTTTTTTTAGTTATAAGATAGTGCCTCTACCACCACTAAGATGTGTCACTGTCGTCATTCATTGAGACTCTTCCATTAGTAAAGTCGTAGGAAGTTTAACAGTGGAAAACGCAAGTTAATTGGGCCACACTCAAAGAGATCTCAACACTTCTTCAATATAACAGGTAAATCGATTTAACTTCTCCATGAAATCGCTGAGTTTATTAAATGAAACAAAGTGTTTTCATAGTAAGGTTGATTGCTTACATGATGACATATCTTCAGATTAATTGCATAGTGGATTGATTGCACAAATAATGCACGGTGATATATCTTCAAGTTAATGCATGAGTTATTAGTTGTAAGGTGGAGAAAATCAAAATAAATCATGACTGAAAGATCTCGGTTCTCCACGAAACAGAGTTTTTATTATGGTTGACTGCGTGTTGGAATAATGAGAAGTTTTGAGTGAAAATTTGAAAGCATAGTTGCCAAGCCTAAAAACTACACCTGTACATATGTTTTTATGATCAAATAGTGTGATAAAAAATCGAGTTTCAATTCAATGCATGAAGAAATGGGTCAATAAAAACAGAGTTTGGGCTTATGTTTGAAGATATGGGTTTATATTTGCCAGCGCAAAACCAAATTTACATTGACTATCATATGTTGATTAAATAAAATAGTGCAGGGTTTATATTGGTCATTGGAGCAATGAAGAGTCATATGTTGATTGGATATGCTGAAGATTGGTTATTAAGCAGAATTATATATTGGTTATTGAGCAGAGAAGTATTGCATATTGAAACATACATAGAGCTTCAATTTAAACTCAGTAAAAAAACAAAATTATGAGATTATATTAAGAAAAACAAAAATTGTAACATGATTTTTGTTTTCTTCATATATTTCTATTTCAAAACAGAGCTCAGTTTTTTTTACAGAGATGTTTGTTTCTTTTCTACAAATGGTAATGATTTAAAAAAGAGCAGTGACTTATTGTTTCGGTGAGACAGAAATTAAACAAGTTGGAAAGTCAATTGTTTTTAAAGAGCATTAGAAAGACGTAAGCAAGATACTGAAGAAGCATTTGAAGAGAGAAATTGATTTCAAATTTGATGATCATGAAATTTTATTCAGCCCGGAAATGCATTTCGATTTTTAGAGGACACTTTTTTTCGTTGCTTTTTCTGAAAAAAATAAAATGAAATTTGAAAAACGAAAACATGGGTTTTCTTCAGAATGAGCCTAATTAGGCTCTACATGGGCAGTTTTCTCAAATTCATTTTTATTTGGGATATTTTTATGGTTCTTTCAACCCCTATTTTGTAAATTGCGTGGAAAATTGCTGAAGTCAACTCTGAGCTTAATGGCTCTCCTGGTTTGGTTAATGGAAGACCCTATGATGGTGGAAGGAGAGAAAAAAAACACATGAATAATGCTGCAAACATGGAATCATTGTTGGATGTAGATCAATATACAACATTCTGTGAAAAGGTGGGACTCTAGTCATTAAGCAGCAACCTCTCTCTTTGATGAACCATAATGATTTTCAGAAGTCCTTTGATTCATTGTTTCAGTGGGTTAGAGTCTAGAATTAAATAATATTGACTTGAGAATGTTTTTCTCATAGAAGAGTTCGTTAAAAGATCATCAAAATCGATTTTAAGGACAGAGAATTTTATTTTTCTAAAATTGATTTTGAGAACAAAGATTCATTTAAAAAAAAAACAATTTTGAAGGATAGAGAGCAGTGTTTTTTTTTTTAAAGAAGAAATCATTGTTTATTGCAGAATTTAAGGATCTCTAAAGGCATAATAAGATTTGATTTGCAAGTATGGTTTTAATTAAAAGCAGAGAGGGTTAAAATTCAATTTTTGAAACAAGTATGGTTTTGATTTTAAAAGTTGAAGGCATAGATATCCTTTTACATGTAGCTCAAGAGAAAAATTCATCTTCAAGGGTCAGAGCCATGGTACATCAGCAGGCCAGTCAGCATATAGAAGTAAAAGGTCAAAAGGAAGAAACAAGCATGATGACATGCTTGAAGATTAGTAAGGGGGAGATGTTGGCCCTCAGTTTTGGTTTATTTTTGCTTAAGGAAACTTACTTAATCTTTATATTTTCCATACATTTTCCATCACATCCATCCCATTTTGATGTATTTTATGCATATAAAGGTATTTAATTTTAATTTTGCAATTTCTAGAAGTTTTTATGAAAATTGAGTTTCAAGTGCAATTTTGGACAGAATAAGAAATTCTCGTAATAGCTATGTGGATGACATATTTGCAGGACACTTGGGCTCGAGTTGGATGCATGAATGGAGAGCTTGGGAACTAGGATTGAGCTAACTCCACTTGGTTAAGTCAGAACAAGCTTTATTAGGCCCATTCGAGGCTAGTCAAACATGACTAGTCACTAGAAAATCCCTAGGAAATAGGGCAGTTTTGAGATTTTATGGGATTGACAATATTTCTTGGGATGAATTGGATGAGTTCACCTAGATAGGTGGATACGAGTAGATATGAGTGTTAGAGATAATATAGATCAGTTTGTTTCATAAAACTTCTATTTAAAGCCTAGACTTTGATGGCTTATGTATGTAACTTTTGTATAGTTTTATGCTGAGACACTTTGAAGTTTGAAGCTAATTTGAAGAACTTTCTTTACTGCTATTTTTCTGTTCAATAATGTGGATGTGTGACTGAAGTTTTAGTTTCTGATATCAACCTTAAAGTGTGCAAAGCAAGGGTGGAGGGCCCCCACTCCAAGCTAAGTACAATTCTTTGTTAGAATAGTTTAATTTTCCATAATTTGGTTATCTTAGAACTTGTTTATGTGCTTTGATTCATATTGGTTTATGGTTGATGTGTGATCATTTATTTTATTGAATCTTAGTTTGTTCATCACTTTAGTAATATGGAATAACAAGGTGTTCAAGTTGAACACTCCTTCTGTTAAATTGGTGGACTGAAACTAGGTTTTTCCTTGACTACATGCAAGCAGTTTTTTTTATTATTATGTATTTTCAGTCTTCAATTGATAGCATTATGGTGAATGAATTATGATGGGAAATACCAAAGGTCTCTTAAGTTAAGAGTCTCCCTTAATTGATTATATGTCCATCTTAAAGCTATTGAGAGTTCATGGTTTCTAATTTCTATTCATCAAGTAATAATTGAGGAAGAATTGGACCTCTTAAGTTAAGAGCCATTTTAGTTTTCCTTCATTGCAAGGTGAATTGGAATTATTAGTATAGGCTATATTTGTAATATGCACTTCTTTAGTTTTTGAAAACTTGTCTTTCAAGTTTGATTATATCTGATGTCCATATATTGTGGATTTGCCTCCAAGTTTACAAACCCAGATTGATAATTAAATACTTGTGTTAATTTAGTCAATAAATTAGCCCAACACGAGGCTCTGCAGTTGAGTGCATAGAGGCCCGAGTCTGCAGTTGAGTGCACAGATGGCCTATAGCTTAGTGCGCAGGTCAAGTTGTTTGTTGTTCAGAGATTTATTATATTAATCAATAGTTCTTGTGGACGTAGCCCTACATTGGGGTGAACCACGGTACAATGGTGTCGATGTGTATATTTTCTTATTATATGTTGTAGAGTAGCAGTTACTATAGTTGCATTGTATTTCAGCACAGTGATGGTTTATGGTTTTATATGGCATGTTTAAGTGATTAATATAATGTGGCAAAGTGATTTTAAAATGCTAAGAATACGATAACATAATAATACCACATCTCCTAATCCTTCAAGGCTATAGAAACTTGTTTCTGCATCCTCCCATAGTCACTTCAGGTGAGATTGCGATCTTCTTGTAGGTTGTTCCCGAAAGGGCTAGTTATTGAGTGTTTTGTTGGTGTGCAGTATAGATTGAATCTGGTTCAGCCAAAACCAAGCTAACACACCTCCAACAGCAGAGTTAGCTCTGAGTGAAGAAGGGGATGTTGTTCCTCTTGACGATGATCCGGTAATGGACTTCTACAATATGTCTTATGATGAATTCTAGAAGAGAATTGTACAAGCATGAAGAAAGAATTTTCTAGATGATCATGCATCACCTACATTCATTAGAGAGAGGGTGATAGTGGTGGACATGAGCAAAAATCCAATTGCCATGCCAAAGCCAACTTGGCCTTTGCAGGTGCAACAAGATCGAACACTCAGTATTTGATGACCAAGAATAAGCAATTGGCACAGAACTTACAGGCTGCCTGATAAGAGATAGAAAATCTCCGTACAACAGCACATAACACAGCCTCCACATAGGGCTACTTGGAGGAAATGAGAGAAGCAATACTTGGTGAAGTATGAACACTTGGAGAGACCACACGAGACCTCTATGAGGATCTCATAACCATACATAAGGTAGTTCCTCACTTGCATGGTTTGCAACAACAAAGCAAAGACTTCATCAAAACTATCAAGAATATACAAGATGAGATCACATTAGCACATGAATGGACAATGTGATACAAAGGGGCACCACTTAACTTGGGAAAGAAAATGAAACCACGAGTAGTGTTGGTGAAATTGAAGGTTCGAATGTTGATTCAGAACAACAAGCAACTTGCCTCTTTCATTAGTAGTATTCAGGCTTCATATGTATGATTATACAATGGTTTGGATATCTTGGTGAATGCACACAAGATCCCATCAGTTTGTTTTCTCATTTAAGATAAACCTAGGAACTAGGTCATGCATGAGATCAAAGAGTACTTGGAGCAGTTGAGACTAATTGCCACCAAGGAAGATTCACATTTGAACAGATAAAACATGCAAAACTTCATTGGTGGTCCTGTCCAGATTAGAACAATGTTTCTCATGCTTCAGAAGGATGTTTAAACTAGTTCCAAATCATTGTACCTATATTCCATGGATTCAAGAGTCCACTTCCATCCAGACACCATTACATAGTTTGGGGATATCATCACACGGTACTGAGCTTAGCACCAATATGTGATTAAGAAGCATCAAGTGGAAGTTGCTGAGCTAGAGTTTCCCCAAACTCAAGCATCATAGTGTTTGTCTTGTTAGGCTGTCAAGTTGTCTCTACCCTATTTTGTCTTATATGGGTACAAGTGTAAATTGTAATATTATTTGTAATTATGTTGTAAGTGAAATTCCAAGTGTCAATATTGGAATATGAAGAGTCATGATGTAATGTAATTAGTAATTTTGTAAAGAAGTTGAGGAGTCATGAGGGTAGTCCAAAGGTCACAAATGGGAGTTGAAGAATCAACCCATTTTGTTATAAATAGAACCTCATAACTTGTGTAAAGGGCCTTTGGGAGCCAAGATTTTGGTTAGGCTTACGGTTAGAAGGATATTGAGAGTATTGTGAAGAGCCTTAGCTTCTCCATAGCATATAGCGAGTATACTTCTTTGGAGGAGCAAGTGTTCTTAACTTTAATGTTCCACTATTGGGGCTAGTGGCCCGTTAATGGTGTATGTACCAATGGAACTTTCACTTATAATAATAAAATCATAGTCGACACACTTTCATGCATATGTTGTGAATATAGTAGGACTATTCTTGTTGTATTTTAAATGTATGTTATTTAACTTATGCTTATGCTTATGAACTATTTTATTTGCATTTGTATGAATCTTGTTGAATGTGTGTTGTTGTATTAATTCATCACTTTAACTTGTGGATTAATCTGCATCTTAACTTGTGATTTCATTATGATCGTGTGTTCCTTTCAAGATGCATACTATTATAGACTTCTAAGGGGCACACTTCCTTTTCCCCTCATGTGTTTGAACCTTTATGCATTGCACTTGTCTTTCCGCAAGGTCACACACTTTATCTCACCCAAAGTTACCATACTTCACTCTACGCATTTTTGCAGTCAAGGCTTAACATCACCACCCACTGTTGGGACTCTTATTCCAAATGGTGTGAGGTCTAGTTGGGACATCATGTCAGGGAGATCCCCTAAATGTTGGTGGGTCCAACACCGTCAACAGAACACCAGATGTAAGTTACTATCCAAGGCCAAAATCTTTCCTAGAGAGGAAAACCTGTCAAACCTATTCTTATAGAACTTGTACAATGAAGACTTCCAAGACCATGAACTTGACCCAAGACCAAAAATTCCAATTGATGAGACAACCAAAAACCCAAACCAATTCGTTGTAAAATGATGACTGAGGAAGCCCTAGTTCCTCCAACAAATCTACACGTGTTAGTTGCTCAAACACATATTTTCCTCCTTCGCTAGCCTCTAAAAAATTCATTCTTCCTTATTCACTGGATTAGATCTCCATAGTTTTGAACCAGTAATCATGTCATCCTTTTCTTCCTCGAAAAGTGATATTTTAGTTCACATCTGGCTATCCTTCATACAACTACCTCTTTCAAGTCATGCTTATTTTAGGATCTTCCATCCAATCACGTGAGTAATAGTTGTAGGTGACTTTCTACAACCCTATTTCCATAGCCCTGATTCAACTCAACCAAATGAGTTCAAAAATATAAATGAACATCAAAGTAACATTACCTCTTTATGATGGGTTGTTTTCACAAACTAATCATCATCGAGCTTGAACATGGCTCCCTCTTGAACATGATTATCAAACCATCTGCAACCGGCTATCATATTTGTCCTTGTGGAGTACATCAACGCCTCAGACTAAGTATTAAGGCAACAACCCAATGGAGTCATCATATCCTTCTTAAAGAAATTCTTCTTCATATAGAAGGATTGAGAAAAATCCAATATATTATGTCTTTATAAAGGTCTTTTCTTCAATATTCATTAGAGTCTTTAGCGGAACATATCTCAGCCAGTCATCTAGCCTTGCTCCTTGTTTTCAAGATGAGGTCCATCATGCTGCAACTGAACCAACTAGCTTCTTAACAGTTCAGGTCATGAATTCTTTCGTATGTTATTATTAACTCTTCTAGGCATCCATAGTCACACAATTACATCACAAGTCTATCAGAGTGCCCAAGGATCCAAGGGTCCTTACAATTCCCTCCTTATATCATGCTTACCAAGATGGATGATCTCCTCATATTTCTTCCTTTACTTCCTGTACCTACAACATTCTTTAACAAGTACACCCAAGAGAAGTATATAATAAAAAAGCATGATGTTAATTTATCAATCTAAGGTTACCATCAAAATTAGAGGTTATATTCCTATGGATTTCAAGTTCCAACCCTAGACCAAGGGTTCCATATATAAATTATCAACCTTATCATGCCTACTTGACATGAGCCCTAGATTGTTTGCAAACCCTCAAGACCAAGGGTTAGGGTTTATTTTAGGGAACAAAGTTAGGATTTCCATATGACTGGGTTTTTTCTTATATCGTTGAAAGCTTTCAGATATCAATACCTTTATCAATAGATTTAACAACAAAACCTTGTACTACTAACCCCATAATAGTTCATGTTGGACTCTTCATAAAATATACCATACATACCTCATGGTTACATACCTTTTTTGTAGTGGCCTGTAATTCTAGATGCCATGGATTCTTCATCATTTTTCCTCAAGGTGTGTATCTTGCCTATCTTTTCATGCTTCAAGAATAGTATAATATTTCTCTTCTACTTGTTTATCATTGATGCACAGATCTAGAGGTCTGACAGTAGTGATATATCAATTACCCGGGAACCTCTAGAGTTTTTCAAAATGTTGACAATGGAAAACTCATATTTTAGTGTCAGAAAATGATGTAACAAGAACCTTCCTTCAAATATATGACTGTCATAAAATCGCGACCCTACTTACACCCTCTGGACTGGTATCTTTTTCAATGTCAACAAACCTTTGCTTCTCTGCTAGCCACTTTGCACAGGTGAAATTGGACTGACTGATATAGGTGTAATAATAATTCTAATGCCTAAGGATTTTCTACAGAGAGTTTACTTATAATGACTGTAAACAATCCCAAAATTATCCTGCACTTATGGTGTCACTATCACAAAAATGTGACCTCACCTTCTTTCTGTAGTTAGTCCTTCTTACAACGTGACAATTTCATTACTATACCTTTGGATTAGAGACCCTTGACTATTTCTTACAAGGCTACACTCAACAAAAATTTCAAAAATATTGTTACTGCAAATACAAAATAGATACCCTTTCAATGTTACCACATGTCAACTCATTTTTGGCTTGGTTTATGTATATGTATGTGCCCAAAAATTGTCATTGTTATTCACAAACTTTTGGTCTTCTTATGCCATTGTTCAGGACTATGAGCAAGATAATGAGCCTTATCTTATATGTGTAGAAACACTTATGCTTATTCTTTTGTTGTACAAGGGACTATATGAGTTGATAGGCCTAATCTGCCATTCATTCTAAGTCTCCATCATGCACATAAACATAATAGGAGTCTTGGCTTCTCGTCCTTGGTGCCTAAGGCTCGAATTGAGTCCTTTTGAAAAGTTTTTATGCTCAAAAGAAGAGGAGAACTAGGCTCCTTCTTTTCTAGTCTTCATTTTCACGCTAATTATGCTCAATATTTCGATGAAGAGTAGTTCAAACCTCATGTTTAGTTATAGAGAAGACCTTTATATATCTTGTACAAATGTAGTGTATAAGTTTCACTTAATGGTGAGGCTATGATTCATAACTTTATTACTTTTGCCTTGTGCTTAAAATATCCCTTCAACAAATTTGACCTTGGAACTAATATAGGCATAGGTGTAGAAATGACCTCGATGCTTCTTCCAATGAGGAATTTATGCATAGGACTATACCACATAATTTCAAACCTCTAGAAGAGGAGTTGAGTCCTTTCTAGGGCTATAAATATAACACTTAATACCATATAAAGTTCATAAATATTCCTTCAAAATTTTAACAAATTTATTGATCTATAGTGACTGAACTATACATACCAAGGATGTGTAGATGCTCAAATATTTTGGAGGTTTTGCAAGCCTTATGATGCCACTTTTGATCTTCACTCCTATACCAGTGAGTGCAACCCCTTAAGGGCTGCTTAACAAGCCTCTCATCTGTACAAAAGTTCTCCTTATGCTCTCCCTTCTGCTACAGTAGGTTTGTGGCCTTGATATAGTGATTAAGGACTAATGGAGATTCCAAAATTATTCAATATGATTACCAGAAGGTGCGGACTTGAGAGGACTATTAAATTATCCCTTAGTTACTTTTTCACAGGGCTTGAATTCCCTCTAACTAATATCACTCTTTCACTGTGTAATGTAACTTTGTATCTGTAATTAGGGCTACAAAATGTGCCCAAAAATTCTTTCTAGTTGTCTCCATAAAATTGGCCTAGGGATTTTGCTTTCCTTGAGAACAAATGATGCCAAAATGACCTTCTTTCTTCCTAATGATTAAAGCCCTAGCGCTAATACCATGTTGAGAAATCTAGGGAAAACAATTAGTGTTATTATTTAACTTGATTTCTCTTTTATCCTTGACATTTTTTTGTGATTTATATCATTATTTAGTTCTATACATCATCAAGACAAATTCCAATAAGAAGATCACAATTTTGGCACAAGAAAACCCAGAAAATCTCTTCTTATAGAATTTGTTTAATGAATATTTCCAAGACCATGACTTTGACCCTGGACCAAAACTTCCAAGTCATGAGCTAGCTAGAACCCCAAACCGATTCTCTAAAAAATGATGACTGAGGATACCCTAGTTCCTCCAACATATTCACACGTGTGATCTACTCAAACACATATTTTCCTCCTTCGTTGGCCTATACAGAATTCATTCTTGCTTCCATAGACTTCGTTGGATCATATCTCCTTTCTTCTTATGGATCATATTGATATCACTTGTTGTTTGTATTTCAAATGAGGAGATAGTTCCTTTTATAGGCTTCTTAGGAGGTTAATTAGGCCTCCCTAGGCTGATGTGAAGAGGGCTTGCCGACCCATCACTTGGAGACTTCTAGACATGACATTTTACATTTAATATTTTTTCTTATTATTGTTACATGGGCCCTCCAAGTGCTAGTACATCATGACCTTGACTCTTGACTTGACAAGAAGACTCCTAGAGCACTCAATGGGTGATTTGACCTAGGACCACAACATGATGGGAAAGAAACCCATCTCAATAAAAATATTTTATTTTTATTTTTATTTTTTATTTTTTTCTTTTTCTTTTGACAAGTACAACAATAATTACATTAATTCATGACTCAAGAGCAATTATGAAGACCGACACTAGTTACATTTCAAAATCACCAAGGATTATTTTGATGCTGCTACTCTTCAATGTTTTAATAGAGACTGTTACTTACTCAGAGATTTTCTTCAAGAGGGATACTTGTAAATTTTTTCTTCTTTCACTGTACGTTGGCTCACTGACTTTTATAGGCTTGAACTGTGTGTGTATGTGTGTGTATGTGTGTGTATATATATATATATATATATATATATATGCCAAACCTTATATTGTAACTATGCATAGAACTTACACACTACATATTATTGTCTTACAAGGTGACTATAGCTTGATGATAGGCATAATGATCCTTAGATCTCAACCTCCTTTACGCACAAAAATAAGGTGGGAAATCTTAGTTCTTATTATTGAGGCCTTTTAATACACCTATGGTTAGAAGGTGGTATTTCTCCACAGTCACTGATGTCACTTCTTCTAGTCTTCCAAATGGGACTATAGGATGGATCCTAAATATGCTCATTACTTTTTCTTCTTTGAGAAGATGGTAGATATATCTGAGAACTTTATGAGGAATGTGTCTTGGTCTTCAATGATACTTACGCTCAGAATTTTCAACCCCTTTGGCGACTGCTTAAATTTTTATTTCATGTTACAGAACTATCACGAATTCAATGTTCCCATACCATTGTATAGGTCTGCATTTTATCAAGAGAACTGTAACAATATCGCTTTCTCTCTTGTAAGGATTTTTCCTTGAGAAACTGCAAGCATTATCTCGGTTACCTACAATTCTGAGAATTTGGATCACTGTGATAGCACATAGTTCATATTTTTATTTGATGACCTTTACATGCTTTAAGAAATTTTATTTTTTCATTAGAATGATCGGCCTAGCCTTTCAATATTCCATAACAAGGATCTTATCTTCTTTAATTCATTTTCGTTGTCCAGTCAAAGTTTTGTGGCCTAATTACTGCAAATAGGGCTTATTAGAGTGCCTATAGTTTGCTTTTGTATCTTCTAGAATCTTGGTCATATGATACTTATCTTCCTCTTATTGTCTTGAGGCCTTAGTTACCTTCTTAATGCCTTATGCAAAAGAACCAAGCTCTGATACCATGTTGAGAAATTTAGGGCATTATGTGAATTAGATTCTTCAAGTGGATTTCTCTTACCTTTAACATTTTCTTGTGATTGTTCTTCCCTTTATTAGTTCTTTCTTTCAATTTTTTATGTTCATAAAGACAAATGCCAAACAAATAAGGACACAAGATGTAGGCACAAAGCCAGGGGAAATCCCTTATGAAGGAGAAAAACCATGTCAAATCTTTCTCTAGTAGATTAGATCAATTTAAGACAACCTTGACCCTTTAACTAGAGACCCATTTGATCCACGAAGCCAACCCTTACTAAGTTATTGATCCTTCCTACAACTTCTATTTTTGTTTTCTACAACTATTGTTCATTAGGATCCTCGACCCTCTACAATTAGTAGGTTCTCCATGATCTTCATTTCTTGTATTGGACTCCTCTCTATAGAACTTTGCATGTCTCCTTCCTGTTTCATAAAAATTATAGATCAAATTTTCTCTTGTCATATTGTACATCCAAATTCTCTTTCACTTTACAAATATGAATTCTTTGTTATGTTGCAAATATGAACCCTTTTTTGTATAGCAGGTTTGAACCCTTTGTTGTATTGCAAGTCCAAGCTTCCCATCTTTTCAAATTGGTTGATATTCCTTTGCTATTTATAGTGGTTTGTCACTGTACTTTGGGCCGACATGAAAAAATATCTTGGGGCCGACTTGTACACTTGTTTGGAGGTCGATTTTCAAGGATATGTGGCAATCTTTTGTAGAAGAGAAGGGATGACTTGGTGGAGGAATTCCCTTTGACACCAAAACAATTTTATGACTTTTCATTTTTACTCAATAAAATAATATAGAGCACACAATAGGGGCTATGACCTAATGACCATTGACACAAGCATGAAACCCATGATTAAATAAGTCAATCCATTTAAATAAAAAATGTTTTTCTTTTCTTTTGACAAATCATGACTCAAATACAATAATGAAGACTGACACTAGTTACATTCTTCAACACTTGGTCCTAGATGACCTGCTTCCTCTCTTTCTATCTTGAATATTTAGAGAAATTCTCTTCATAATCATTGAAACAAAGGTTTGCAAAATCTTTCCACACAGTCCAATACTTGAAGTGGAAACCATTTGACAACAAATTCCTTGGTGAATTATTTTCTTCTCTTGCTTGGGCTTGTCCTAACCTAGGCTCTGATACGTTGATAATAACTGAAGAAATAACATTAAAGACAAATGCATAAGACAAGCCAAGACAAGTGGACATTGACATTTAGGCTTGAAGCTAGGAAAAACCCCACAAGGGGGAAACCCATCGATCTCTTCTTCTTGATAATATCAAATGTAGAGAGAGAGAAATCCAAAAGAGTATAATGATACAAAGTGAAAATCAATAGTAAAAGTGAATTTCCAATATGATGATCCAATACCACTGCTCATAACCAAATAGATGGCCTAGTTAAAGTTTGCAATTCTTCCCTCAACCAATAGCAATCAAACTCTTCCCTAACAAAAAATTCAAAGGTTGGTCAAAATATTACAAAACAACTCAGTCAAATAACAACAAAAAAATCATTTTAGGAGCAATCAAACTTTGTCAAACATAAGGTCAACCCTATAGTCAAACTACCACCTCAGGCCTTCTGTCAACCCAGGTTAAACCTACCCAAGTTTCCTCGATTCCTATGCCATTCAATGTGGCCTAGTTAAATAGAGTTAAACCTCCAAAAATCATAGTCAAAATAGGTCAAATGAAACTCAGTCAAAGTTGGTCAATGTTGGTTGAAATAGGAAGTCATCACAAAGATAAAATGCCCAGTGAAACTCTCGCATGTGTGAAGAGAATAACTTCCCTTAGAGGTCAAACCAATTAGATGAGGAGAGAGAAAAATGTTTGATATGAAGATGCCAAAATGAAGTTTTCTTGACCTTAGTTTATATAATTCAATGTGGGATCCTTAATAAAATATGTCATACATACCTCAATGTTACATACCTTTGTCGTAGTGACCTGCTATTCCAGATGCAATGGTATCTTTATCGCTTTTATTTAAGGTGTGCATCACGTCAAGATATTATTTAATGTATCTATCTATTGACCTCTTCTTGCTTCAAGACCAGTATGCTACTGCTGTATTGCTAGCTCATTAGTGATGCACAAACCTAGAGAACTATCTACAACGATATCCATTTTACCCAATAATTTCTTGAAATGACTATCAACAAAACTATCTTATATTGATTCTTGTTATTACTTTCAAATATTGATGCAATGGCAACTCTTTCCCATGATGGAAAAAACTGAATATTTCTTGATCTTTAGTGATAGGTTGATAACAAACATAACCTTCCTTTAAAGAGATGATTGTCACAATGACCCTACTTACTACCTTTGGACTGCTATCTCTTAAAAATGAATAAATTGTTGCTTCTTTACTTGTAACTTTGTGATGAACGTGTCCCACAGAGTTGACTACTATAGGTGCAATAATATTCCTTATACCCGAAAAAAAATCTTCAAAATGTTTACTTGAGTATTATAACAACTAAACACAAAAGTGTATTACATTGAATGTTGTGACATTACCACTTCCTGTAACTTTCTTCTTTCCAATGTGACCAATTAGAATATTATACCCTTAAATTAAGGCTTTCAAACATAGACCTGTATTCGTGTTGACAACTTTATAGAGCTACACTAAAAAACAATTCCAAAAATAATACCACTGTAAATTCAAATAGATGTACCTTTCAATGAAGGTTGGATCACTGATTTGCACAAGCTCGAACTATGTATTTTTATATGCCAATCTCATCGTAGAACCTACTCAAAGATTCTTGTCCTCTTATGCCACTTACACAAGTCAGTGAATTCTATCTTGATCAATGGTGACTATAACTTTGAAGATAAGCCACACGTGCCTTTAAGATATTCAATCTAGGTATCTTTTGCTCAAAATTAGAATAGGAGGCTCGACTCCCTTTTCAAGATGACTGATGTTTCAATTTATGTCCTTTTGAAGTGTGTTTATATCCACAAGAAGAGGAGATCTAGAATTTTTTCTTTATAAGACTAAAATTACACCTTCTATATTTCCAATTGGGGCATTGTCCCATATTTTATTTGAGACCAATGAGAGAATTGATCTGCAATTGCAATATGACAATCTAAACAATGAACATGCTCATAATTTCGATGTCTTGATGCATGGGTGTAGAGTATGGTTTTTGGAATTCTTTCAAAAAGACTTAATCTCATAACGAGGTCATCAATACCCTCGATCTTGGACCTCTTTTATGCATAGGCGTATCCTCTTTCAATAGTGCTTTTGGCTCCCTTTGAAAAGGTGATAATGGAAAACCTTTTAGGGCTTCCAAAAGATACTCATGCACATGCCTTTCAACATGAGACTATGATCACTCAAAACATCTAGAAATAACTCTTGACAGATGAAATTAGAATCCTTTCATATGCAGGTGAAATTTATATGTCTCTATCCTCTTGTAACAATACTAATGCTTAGAATGAAACTTGGTCTTGAATTTTTATGCACAGGTATAGAGAGAGGATCTCATTCCTCTTGAAATTAGAAAGGATGATTTTTTTTTTGGATTTACAATAAAGGTTTATGCTTAAAATCATTTAATGATATTCAGAACCTTTTTGAGGAATACTTGACACCTTTCCAAGATGATAGATAATAAGTAGACCTTATGACGTCTTTCCTTGACTACAATAGAATGTAATTTTGAAGACTTCAAATCTTGTAAAATTACCTCATACCTTCTCTTACATTGTCAAGATGCTTGACATTTCTTAAGCTCCTCAAATAGCCTTTCTGTTTGTCAAGATCGGATTCCTTAAGCTCTTGCTTTTCTTGAGTAACTCTAAGGTTATGTCACAAAGAAGAGGGCTAATAGAACGAGCCAAGAACTTCACTTTCTTGTTTGATAGGTTCGATCCAGGGAGTGAAGGTATTTTAACTATTCGGTCATCAAGAAAAGTGCTTATATCCCTATAAAACCTCATGCTCCTTTTTGTGTACACTATCGACCTTAACTCTGAAATTAGGGCTACTAATTATGCCCATATTTTTGTCCTTCTTTCCTTCACAAATTCAGACTAGGGAATTCACTCTTCTTGAGATAATATCATGCCAAGTTGATCTTCTTTTCTGCCCTCACTTCAAAACCTGGCTTTGCTACCATGTTGAGAAATCTAGGGTAGAGGGTTAGGTTACATATTAACTTGATTTTCTCTTTAATCTTTGACACTTTCTTGAGATTTAGATCCTTCCATGGCTTTGGTTATAGATCAATGTGATGGGTCGATAATATATCTGATCTGATGGGTCGATCATAGATGGTGTAGAATGCCATATATTTGATAAATTCGTGGTATAAATCAATTAACTCTGTTGGGAACAACAATAGCCTATAATCAGATTCTCGTATTAAACTAAGCCTTTACACAATCCGTGCCCATGGTAATTCAGCCACATACTACTTTTTATCCCTATCCCACTCCACCATACACTATCATACTCCTAATTTAGGTTCTAGCTATTACTACTTCAATGCCTAATCACAACAATTTGTTATTATGATGAAAATTTAAGTACATGTGTGTAATTTCCAAGAAGGGACATATGAATTGTCCGCCCCACATTTCCCATCAATGATTATAACCTTGATTTGGTTAGCACTATTCTATCTCATCATCCCAAAATGACCCGACAGATGAAAATTTACAATTTTTGTTGTCATCACTTCACACTATCTCATAGATGACCTTTTCTATAGATTATATGCATGCATTTATGGAATGCCATCCCATCTACCTATCCTATGATTGATTGTGATAGCAAGTGAATAAAGGAAAATTGAAAAATATTTGTTGACAAGATCCCCTACTTATAAATTGTCCTTTATTCACTTGTTGTCACAATCAATCATAGGCTAGGTAGAGGGGATGACCTGCCAGAAATTATGCATATAATTTTTAGAAGGGATCATATATGAGACAGTGTGAAGTGATGATGACATACCTCATAAATTTTCATCTTCCATGTCATTTTGAGATGATGATGATATATTAATGCTATCCCATTCAAGGTTATAATCATTGATGGGCAATGTGGGGAGGACAATTCATACATCCCATCATGGAAATTACACTTATATTTACTTAAGTTGTCATCATAATCACAAACTATTAGGAATTGACACTAATATATGTCAGAAATTTTTTAGACTAATATAGATTAGAAAATGCAACCAAATATTAAGCTTAGTTACTAATAATTTAGTAGAAAATATTAGATGTGTGAGCATTGAAGCCTCCCATTGCACTAGCTAGTGTAGATCACAGTTATTGCTCTTGAGCTTTGTTCAACTTAAAAAAAAAAAAAAAAAAAAAAAAAAAAAAAAAAAAAAAAAAAAAAAAAAAAAAAAGAGTTGACTTGAAAACCTTTCCAACAACTTCCTTGGTGATCATAACATCACACACCACTGAGTTACCACACCCTTCAATCCAGTTCCAAACTGTGGGTTTCTTTTCTGCATAGAAATTTCTAGAAACAATCATTAAACTCATTGTGAACGAAATCCAAAACATTTTTCACACCCTTGGATACCATATTCATCCCCATAGAATCCTTAGTAAAGCAATTTGGTCAAAGAATTTATGTAAATCCTTTGTTTATTTACAATGTGGCCTAATAACTTGCTATTAAAAATATCATTTGATAGGATTGAAAGAAATTCTATATAATCTATGTCTTTTAAATTTAACAATATAAATATTGCAATACTATATGTTATAAGCTATTTTGATCTATGGGTGGGAAAACACCATGTAAATCCACCAAATTATATGTGTGTGTGTGTGCATACAACTATCGGATATTCAACAATACATGGAATCCGTCACATATTAGTTTGTTGTCTAATAGGATAACTGTCAGATATTCAATGCCAGACCAATAGAAGAAAGCATCGGACATACAACATTCTCTTCAGACAAAATTGTTAACTCATCGAATATATGACTCTAAACTATCAGACTTGTTATTCTATAATGACGAAACGACGCATATGAGATCTAAAACTCTCATCAAACTAATTTAATATAACATCGATTATTTGATGTTGAAATTTTGGAGGTGTTGATCCATACTAACGGAAGGAATCATCAGCGAGATAACACTCCCATTGCAAAATCTTGTTCTATTGTCGATTATCTGATGCCACACCACTGAACGTTCCCGTCAGTCTAGACTAACAAATCGGTGCATATCTGACGAAAAAGTGTCACAATTTTTGGCATCTAGGGAGATGGAATCAATCATGGGTCCCATCGGATATTCACCGCATGTGGGCATATCTACCAACCTTTTTCTGTCAAATATCCAATGGATGTGAGTGTTGTAAAACTGACTTCAAAGCATCATATTTTTAATGATAATTTTGACTATTTTTGGCATTGGATAATCGACATCAGTCCTGTCGAATATCCGACGGTTAATAAAGTGTCAACTATTCGACACAATGCCAATAACAAGTTGCTAAGTTCAAATGTGTCAGATATTGATGCCAATAAGTTGCATATCCAACAAATAGTTGTCATATTTTGGCCCCGTTTGTACTAGTGAAGTATGTAACTGCCGCTAATAATCAAACATAATTGTGTTCCTTGAAGGGTCATTATGACTAATTCTATGCATGGGTGGTATCACAGTCCATTCGAGTAAATACTCCAATAAAGGTTTACTTTACCCATCATAGTAAATCTAAAAGGATGGGCATCTCATTGGAGTCTAAGATCCCAGCTTCAGTTCCGGTAGTCTTCAGATGTCTCAGTCCTAGGATGAACTATGAGTTTATGATATATGTGGCTTGCAGGTTGTTGCATATATCCGAGCAAATTGCTAGTTCCCTTGTCTAAAATAAAACCACATTAAGTTATATAAACATTTTGAATATATTGGTTGACTATTGGCATTAATGTTTTTAAATTTCAATAAGTTTAAATAGATTTATAAATATACAAGTTATATATATCTATATATATGATTTATCATAAACTATTTTTAATAACATATAATATTGCAAGTTAACATTTTTCATGTGAGTATCCATATTTTCTCGTTACAAATGAGTGGAATATAGGGAACTAATACCCTTTTTGAAATTTTTAAATAAGCTTAAGGATGAGATTCCTTAATGTATCCATTCAAAGAGATATTAAGTTTTTCTAGGGTATCCATGAGATGACTATGCCTTGTCTTATCAAGAAAATAATTGTGTGGGAACTTGAACAACTTTTGGAATCAAGGAATGTTGATCTTAAATTTGTTTGTTGATAAAAATTTGGAGAATGGAATGATCCCACCTACACACACACACACATATATATATGACAATTTGCAACAAGTTTTAACTAAGAATGGGTTGAGAGAGAGAGAGGGAATCAATAAAATAATTGTGTAGGAACTTGAACAACTTTTGGAATCAAGGAATGACGATCCTAAATTTGTTTGTCGATCAAAATTTGGAGAATAGAATGATCCCACCCACACACACATAAGTAAGAATGGGTAGAGAGAGAGAGATAACAATAAAATTTCACCTTGGTATTTATTTATGTGATAGAGATGATGGAGATAGAGAGAGAGAGAGAGTTAAAAATAAAAGTTTGCTTTAGTATTTATTGATGTGATAAATTGATGTAACTTGAGTTTTATTTGTAACAAGTAACATGGATGGACGAGCAGGAAGAAGGGGTGGTACTGCAAGATACTGCAAGAGGGTACAACATGGAACAACCTTTGCAACCAACACTCATAACTCCACCTAGAGAATGATCCCACCCACACATGCATACATATATATGACAAATTTTAAGAATGGGTTAAGAGAGAGAGAGAGAGAGTTAAAAATAAATTTTCGCCTTGGTATTTATTTATGTGATAAATTGATGTAACTTAAGTTTTATTTGTAATAGGTAACATGGATGGATGAGGAGGAAGAAGGGGTGGTACTGAAAGAGGGTGCAACATGGTACCACCTTTTGCAACCAAAACTCGTAACTCCGCCTAGAGAAGGGGGGCATACTGCAATGTAGTAACAAATTCTTGTTGAGGAAGTGCTAACCTTGATGAGATTATTACAACACATGTCAGAAGCCTTAATGAAATTCCTAGAGAGAGAATAAGGGGGACCCCCTGCCCCTACTGAACAGTCCCAAAATCTGGGCTCAAACAACATGAACCATAAATTGGAAAAGGTGAAATTTCTATAATTTTCGAGGTCTATTGATGGACAAGCCACAAAGGCATGGATAGAGAACATGGCCACGTGATTTGATTTAAGAGAATAAACCTCAAACTTGAAAGTGAGAATGTGCATGTTACAAATTGAAGGGAGTCACATTACTGTGGTGGAATACATTTTTACCACAGTTGGGTATAGATATTTCAAAAATGGCCTAGGATGACAAATTTAGAGCATCTGTTAGAGGAATTTATCTAAATGCAACTGAATAAGTTCAGTTCTTTAAAACAAGGTGGTTGGTCTATACCAAAATATGAGGCCGAGCTTATGGAGCTACTTATATATGAACCATATTTGAACATGAATAATTTAAGATATCAATAAGTTTTTGTATGATTTTAACTTCAACATTCGAGTTAAAGTAAAAAACATGATGCCTTATTCCTTACACAAGGCGATTCAACAAGTAATTATCACTGGAAAGAAAATTATGAGTTCTAGTTAGAATAGGTGACCAAGGCCTATGGGTTTAGGATCACATAGAGCAACAATTACTTTGAAACCTAGCAGGAACAACATGGATCATAGAAGCCATTAGAATGGGCTAGTCTTTAACAATCTAGGGTATTTTGCAAGGAACCACAGGTCGTCATATTGGACACTAGCACAATAGTCACGATCCACAATATAGTAGTCATGTCAAACACAACATTATTTTCCAACACGATTGTTCCATTCTGCACCTTAGCATCATTCAATATAATAACTCGGTTCATACTACTAGAGTTAATACATACTAAATTTTAGTTCAGATGGTATTGGGACGCAGTCTCCTAAGAGGGGGTTTTAGACTTGCAAAGGTACGCACTATGATAGGGATTTCTCTCAATGATAAGGCAGATTAACTCGACACAACAACAAACTAAAGTGGAGGATCCGGGCAAGGCCCATTGGCTACATACAATGGTGAACAATCGATAGGCTGAGCACCAATCCACTATCTTGGAGACTCCATGTATAATTAATGGTGTCAATTTTGTTATTTTAATAAATATTGGTGTCGCTCAGTCTTTTATTTTTCATCTTGTGGTAAAAAATTAAGCATGATCCAATAAAACAACATAATTGTCAGCATGTAGACATGGCATGTGGGATGAAATAGAATGTAAGAAATTTTGTAAGGTAGTGTGAGACTAAGTTAAGTGTATGTAAGACTATTGTTTCATTGTATGCAAAAGTTCTAGGATCCTATGGCCTTGTCATTGGAATGGATTGGTTAGAGCAACATGAGGAAACTTTAGAATGTAAGGATAAAGTGTTGCACTTCACTGATGATGACAATCAAAAGAAATCGTTAGTTGGCAAGAATGAGGGATTATCATTAAGGTTCATCTCATCGATGCAATTAATGATATGTAGGTGATATGGATATTAGTTTTATGCCATTATATCATTGAATAACAAAAAGTATGTATAGGATTTGGATAGGTATCCAATTCTTACTGAATTGAAGGACATATTTCTAGAAGAGTTACTTGGGATGCCTCCTAATGGGAGATTAATTTTACTGTCAAACATAAACCTGGCATAGAACCTATTGCTAAGACATTGTATTAGATGTCCACTCACGAATTGAAGGAGTTGTAAATTCATTTTAAGGAGTTCTTGGATTTGGTATTCATATGAGATAGTGTGTCTCCTTGGGGAGAACTAGTGATTTTTGTGAAAAATAAATATGGATCCTAGAGCTTATGCATAGATTATCACTAGCTAAACAAGGTGACGATAAAAAAACAATGTCCTTTGAATAGATTATTTGTTTGACCAAATGAAGGAAGAGATTACTTTTTCTAAGATAGATCTGATATATGGGTATAATCAACTAAGTATAAAAGAAGAAGATATCCTAAATAAAACCTTCAAAATGAGATTTAGGCATTATGAATTCGTAGCAGTACCTTTTGGACAAACAAATGCCCATGGTGTTTTCATGAGCCTGATGAATGAAATATTTCGAGAGTATATAGACAAGTTCATGCGGGTTTTTATTGATAATATTTTGATTTATTCACGAACCTTGGAGGATCATAACGAACACTTGAGACTTGTCTTGTAGTGCCTCAGAGAAAACTAGTTATATGGGAAATTGTCCAACTATTCATTTAACCAGTCCAAGATTCATTATATGGGGCACATCATATCTACAAAAGGTATTGTAGTGGATCCTACAAGTATTGCAGCCATTATGAATTGACCAACAACAACGACCATTCATGAAGTACATAGTTTTATGGGGATGGATGGATATTATCATCGATTTGCTAAGGCCTTCTCGAAGATGCAACACGCATCATTGGACTCTAAAGGAAGAATAAGAAGTTCATTTGGGCTAAAAAATGTGAATAGGCTTGCAAGAAGTTAAAGGAGTTATTAACAACAACACTTATTTTAAATGTAACTAACATGGAGAAGGTTTTTTTGGTATGTATTGATGCATCATAGGAAGATTTAGGATGTGTACTTATGCAAAATAGAAGGGTGATAGTATATGCATCAAGAAAGCTCCAACAACATGAGGATAATTTTGCAACACATGATTTGGAAATGGAAACTATTGTTCACGTATTGAAAATTTGGTAGCAATACTTGATTAGAAGAAAATTTGAATTAGGGACTTATCACTTTGGCTTGTAACACATTTTCATGCAAGACCATTCAAATGCAAAACAAAGGAGGTGGTTGGAAGGAATTAGTGATATGGATTTGATATTACATATATAAAGGAATAGTAAACAAAGTGGTAGATGCCTAAATTCAAAGGCAGCATATATTTTCGGTTATCTCATTGAAGATGAATTTAAGAAAAAAGTTTCTTGGATCTCAAGTGGATGAAAAATGGTACAAAGATGTTAAATTAGAATTAGAGGAAAATGAAATAAGAATATTGAAGTACAAAATGTATACGTTGGATAGTGATGGTATTTTACGATTTCATGGAGGATTTATGTGCCATCAAATGAAGAGGTACATCAATTGTTTCTAAACAAATATCATTGAGTTGTATGTACGACACATCCTAGTGTCAAGAAAATAAATGCGGACTTGAAATCACTATTTTTTGGAAAGGAATGAAGAAGGACATCATGTATTCCATGGAAATGTGTTTAGAGTGTTAGAAGGTGAAGGAAGAACATATACATCTGAAAATGCTATTAAAACCTCAAAAAATATTGGAGTCAAAGTGGGAAGTAATTTTGATGGATTTTATTATGGGACCATCGATGACGACAAGAATACATGACTTCATAATTGTGGCTATGGGCACCTTGACGAAAAGCGCTCACTTCATTTCGATTAAGACCACTTATAAGTTTCTCGATATATCTCAAGTATTTATAGATGGAATAATAAGATTTCATTGAGTACCAAAGAAGGTCATGTTAAATAAGGGAGTTGTGTTTATTCGTAGATTTTGGATTGATTTACAAGAGGTATTGGGAACCCAACTAAATTTTAGTACAACTTATCATTGAGAGATGGATAGATAGACATAGTAGACTAATTAGGTTCTAGAAGACATGTTGCATATATATGTAATGGGCCAACAAAAATGATGGAAAGAGTTATTACTATTAGTGGAATTTGTGTGCGACAACAATCACCAAAGTTCCATAAAAATTGCAACTTTTGAGTTCTTATATGGGAGGACTTGTAGGATGCCTCTAAGTCGGTACAAACTCAAAGACAGGGTTTTGATATGGCATGAGCTAATAAAAGAATTGGATGAACAAATGACTATGATAAAGGGAAGGTTGAAGGAAGCTTAAGGCATACAAAATAGATTTGTTGACACTCATTAGGTTGATAGGAGTTATGATATTGGAGAATAGGTATTCTTGAGGGTTAAACCTCACAATAGCTCAATAAAGTTTGGAAAGGGAGTGAAGTTGTGTCAAAAATTTGTTGGATGGTTTGAAATGATAAATAAAAAGGGGTTAGTATCTTACTGACTAGAATTACTTGCACCATTAACATGCACGCGTGATGTGTTTCATTTCTCTGCCATACGTCATTACATATCTGATCCATTGCAAGTTATTGATTTGAGTCATATATAAGTAATGAATGAGGGGATGGTGATGAACGAACCAATTTTCACATTAGACCAAAACAATTGAAAGTTTAGATATTGACTAGTGGACCAAGTGAAGGTCCAATGGGACAATTATAGTCCCAGTGCAACTACTTAGGAGCACATAGAGGAGATGTGTCAATGGTTTTCCTTCTTGTTTTAAACTTTGGGACGAAGTTTAAATTAAGAGGGGGTGCATGTAGTGCCCCATCCTAGTGGACATCAAGCATTGATTATCCAGTTATTATTTCATGTGATTATGACTCATGATGTGCTTGTTTTGATTATCAGTTTAAACTATGTTGATGATTATGATCTTATTGTGATTTTGATTTTACTTATCATGCACATGTTGCAATGACTAATCATTGTGATAAGATGTTACAATAGTTTGAATGTGGCAAGACATTATGATGGTGAATAGATGCATGATTGGGAAATCATTCTAGTTTGGTTATTGAATATAATCGATATTTCAATTTAAATTTATCTATGATATATATTCTTATAAAATATTGATGACATGGTTATGGTTACAGGAACAGGTTACGTGCTTACCAAACAACTCACACATGGGTAAAGAGGTTGTATGGAGGGGATTATATCTTCCTTGGAGGGGTGGGATAACATCCTTAGTCCCACCCACTAACACTTCAATCATGGCTTAGGTGGAAAGTGTTGGGAACTTTCACCTTGAAATTGCACAATGTCGTGAGAGTTGGATTATGAATTCGGTCACTTATGAGGTTTCACTGAGTGACACACATTAATTTACACACCTTAATCCTTGGTTACCATTAGTTTCACAATAAATAAAAACCTTGGAGTTAATGATTGTCTCCACTATCGTGCCTATGTTACCCTCAATTAGTCACAAATACTTGAATGGTTAGTGTTGTGGCACCCTTGGGAATTCATGAGGAAATTCTTGAAGGTAACAATCGACTTGGCACCTTTGATATCGGGAAATAGAAGCGTAATTGAAATTCAAGTTAGGTTAAAAACCTAAAGTTAAAGAAACAAATAAAAGGAAGTTTACAATAAAATATTAATTGAATTTTTAAAAACTTGGGGAAAATTAATTAGGAGGATAGACATATATCAAACTTTAGAAAATCAAAATGAAGTAAAATAACTCAATTAAATATTAGCTATCCTAAAACATGTGGGGGGAAATATTCTAAATTTAGAAATAATGGAAATAAAATGTTGATTTAATACTTACAATAAAGAGTGAAAGTGTGCATGAACTGAAAACAATCAAATTTAACGTTTAAGATAATTGTATTCATGAGAACCCTCCATGTGGAAAAAACACAGAATTAGAATATTTAGAAATTGTAAATTGAGAAAAAAAAATAAGGGAGGTTAGATATATAAATCTGAAACCTGCTAGTTAACATAAGGAAAATAAGCATAAGAGCACTAAAATAAGGCAATCTGAAGAAGAAAAGAATTAGGAAATATGTTTTGGGGTGAAGGAAATTAGTCTTTTAATGGAAATAAGAAGTTGAAATTCATGAGAGCCTTGGTAAAATTGTGACACATGAGTAGGTGAATAATATGTATTTTGAAATTTAAGAAATTGATCATTTTGCATGAGAAGACAAATGGAAACATTGAAAACTCCTTTAAAACAAGACCAAGCTATGAGAGACTCACTTTTCCGCACCTTAAAGTTGGACAATTTTCCTAATGCATAATCATATTTGAGTGACTAAGTTGAGTCTTTTTGCAAGTTTGGTGTGTGTGGAGATTGTATTGAGTGGAACCTCTTGGGCTTTTGAAGCCTCCTCCACATTGATAAAGAATCCATTCTTGCTACAACCCCACTGCAACTTGAGGTTTTGTGGGGAAGGAGAGTGCCCAATGAGCAAGTAGAGAGGTTCTCTCATGAGTTGACAATGTTTGGTTAAGTAAAGGAACTCAAGTTACAAAGGTACATAGTTGTAGTACTTGTTATCACTCAGAAGTATTCCCTAGAAGTTATTAAAAGAAGGAAAAATCTGAGGTAACCACAAACTAATATTCAGACTGAGGTTCTAGCCAACCTAAGTCCATAGAGGGCTCTCTCTTTATAATTTAACTTTGTTTGGGTGGGATTTTAGGATAGTTCTTAGTGTTCATAAGGTTTTGATTTTGGTTGGGTGGTGGAGTTCTAGGAACAAATGGGTAGAGCTAGTTTCTTCAAGCCATTGGACTATAGAGTCAATAAAAGGATATCATAACTGGATCAGATCATTAAATTGAGTGTTCATAGGGCAGGCTAGCAAAGCAAAAGGCAAATCTTCAAGGGCTAATGGATGGAGTGATTATAACCAGGGTGAAAGGGCACTTAAGAATCCTTGGACCGGGGTCAAAATGAGGAATAGGGGGTGATCATCAACAAAGGGAAATTAAGAATCCTTTGCTACATAGACCACAAGGAAAACTACTGAAGCTAAGGAGCATCTAAGAATTCCCTAGCTAAGATAGTTTAGCATAAAACATTAAGAATGTAAACAGTCAAGACAGAGTGCATTGAAGAAAATTTTGAAATATCATTCCTAGTTTAACATTCAGATTTCATAGAAACACATATGATTATTAAGAAACATAAGGAAAAACAATAATACACATGAGAGAATACTTATTTGATTTTTTCTTAACACAAGAATCCTGTAAAATGTCTAAACTTTATTCCATGATCCAGCAAGCCAATCCAGTTTTTGATACAATAAGACTTTGATTTGAGTGAAAAGTCTATAGAAATGTCTTTGAATCCACACTAAATACTTCGAAATGTGAAGTATTTATACAAAAAATATTACAAAATATCTCATAACAGTTTGAGATTTAATTAAGGAAATAAAAATATCTTCAAGAATGAAGATAGAGACAGATGCAAAATTGCATCATGTTGTCCCTCTTTTTGTGGTAGTGCTGCCTATTGCAGTTGAATTTGAGCCCTTTATGCTGGATGATATTTGTACGTTGGAATCATCTTTATATTTCATCTTTTACTGATACTATTTAACGTGATACTCTTTGACCCTCTTTATCTGTCTCTTACCTGCCTTCAGATTTACTGTGATAACTTATAGTAAAATTGTCATCTTTTCCCACCATTCATCCTCAAGTAACTTTACTCTGAGCATTCTCCTGTAGATCTTGTCTACCTCTGTATATTTGGTAAAATTAGGCTTGTTGACAAACAAGTGTTTCACCTCATGCTCCAGAACTAAACAGATTCTCTAAAGTATCATACAATACTTTCCCAGTTGGAAAGGCTTTGATACCTGAAGTGCTTGCTTTATCCTTGGCCAACTTCCTTAATATGTCAGTGTATCCCAATTGGTTGATAAGTTTATCATGGATGACCATAGGACTGGGAAGGCCTTTATCCCTCAAAATTTGAAACTTGGCCATGAATCTGTCAATGCCCACTTGCATGTTATGGCATTTTTCCTCTAGGTTAACCATAAGGTTTCTTTTGGAAAGAACCTTTTTTACTTCTATGATGCTTCAGTTCTATCCTCTACACCGAGCTCATTAACCTCATGTCCATTCTTGCTACTCAAGAAGAGGATGAGTCAGTTAGCATCCCTAGGTTGATCTCCCAAATTTTCCATTACTTTCTTAATAGCCTTAGTGGCCACTTTCACCAGTTCTGTTTTCTCAAATATTACTTGAATTAATGGCCAAATATCATTGACATAGTCAATGATATTGGCCTAGAGCATCTCTTTGGTTTGTCCTAGTGGCTTTTGTAGTGTTAAATCTTTTTCTAGGACCTTGATCTTCTCACCCATCCTTAGGGCTTTCTGTGTTTCTTCTCTTTGCTGAATTTGGGCAAGCTTACAGTAAGTTTCTAAGCTTGCCACTTTCTCCATTAGCCTCTTGAGCTATGTTGCCTGGATGGACATTTCCTCCATGGATTTTACCAACTCTGTTGTTTTCTCTGTTGAAGTACCTACTGATGTAGACTCAGTTGTGACTGGCAGTGATGTGGCAGGTGGAGCTGTTGGTGCCAAAGATGTTGCCAATGTTGAAGAAACTATAGTTATTACTGTGGGAATGGCAGTTTTATAAGTTGTGGCCAATTCACTTTGTTTGGACTAAACCAATGTGTCCAACACTTTCTTTGTTTCTTTCAATTGGTCATTTAGCTTTAGGACCAAGTCTATAAGCTCTTCTTGTCCTTTTTGTGTCTCCAGGACTTTTTCTATTTGTGGGTGATGTAATGGTGGAATCTTAAGTTGCTTCTTCAAAGCAGCTATGTCATCATTCTTCTTCTTTATCAATTTTTCGGTGACCTTTAAATCTTTGCGATCATGTCCCAACTCAATGATTAAATCTTGGACTTGATTATGGTGTCTTTGGCCTATGAAGAGGCCTCCTCCACTTGGAATTGAGCTGATATGTTATTTAGGGATTTTTGCAATTGGTGAGCTGCAATGGCTTTCCCTGTAAAGGTGGAGTAAATCATCTCCCATGTCTGTTTGTGCAACTCAATCTGGTCAATAGGATGTATGTCCTTTGCCAACACTTCGAAATCTATCTTTTTGAAGTTAGTTGTTGTTCTTGGTTATTGAGTGGTAGGTTTCACAAATGTCATCTGCAGTATGCCTTCTTTAACATCATAGGTTGACATAAGCCTTGTCTAGTTTGTAGGTGCCATCTTTAGGTATTGTGCATAAGTTTGGGCTTTTAGCCTCTCATTCCTGGATTTTATATCCCTGTACCTCTCTCTGATGTCTAGGTCCTTGTCAGCTGGCATCCTAAAGGAGGACACTTCAACACTCTGTTGCCTTTCCGTCATCTGAGTATGTGATGTGGAAGGTTCTAGTGTGCCCCCTGAAGGAGTGGCAGACCTGCTTCTTTCTCTTTTTGTTCTGGTGGCCCCAATTGTTTCTTCTGTGAATTCCTATTTAGAAATAGGATTTAACCTTTGCCTTTTGACCAGGCTGGTCTTGACATATGTCTGTGTGGTTTCTCTGCCTAAGGTAGTGGCCCCTTCCCTATTTCTTTTGAGGTTGTTCTCCTCATTTAGAGGAGTTTGCAAGGTAGGGGAGTACTCATGATGGGCTATGGTATTCCTATTTGATTTAATTCCCCTCATAGGCCTGGCTTTTCTGAGTCTTCCTGCACCTAGGATTCTTATTCTATATGTGGTTCACTTTGTTCTTGAGATTCTTCTTGGATTTGAGACTCTCGGACTTGAGATTCTCCTAGCACCTGCAGGAAAGAACCCTCATCAAGCCTTTTCTCTATATCAATTAGAGCATTTTCAACTGCAACTTCAGTTCTATCCATGTCTACTAAAATATTCTCCACCCATTCCAATTGATTTGCATATTTCTCTATTTCAGGGATTCGGTGGTGAATGTAGGGAGCCATCTTATTTTTCTGCCTTCTGTTGCAGATGAAGTCACGGGGATCATATCTCCACATGAAGCTCTGTTTTAGTTTAAGTATCTGAAGGATTTCCTCTACTTCTTTTCCAGCTTCTCGGCTATTACATACAAAGGGGCTTAGTTGATCTTTGATTCTGAGCTGGGCCTTCTTTTTGGCTTTAACAAAATGCACCTCATCTGAATTGATAATCTGCCTGTAGTGCTCTAGAGAAAATAACTTCATTGGGAGGTATCTGGGCAGTTTATATGGGGCCAACTCACAGCCATAGATCCTAATTTCTGTGTGATTTTGGTACAAGTACCAATCTCCCACTTTGTGTTGTTTTCACAGTTGCAGTATCCTCTTGATATCTGAACTGATTCTTGGAGGAGGACTTCCTAGTAGCATGGTCACTACAGGATGTACAAACAAATCTATGAAGTCTATGTATAGATATGGAGAATCACACTTAAGGATTAAAGGAGTCCAGAAAATCATTGACCTAGGATGACCTTTAGTATCAGGCTTTTGGAGAGTAAAGGGGAACTTGTCAGCTTGGTAATATAGGAAAAGGTGGTATAAAACTGAAAAATACTTAAATACTCTCTCAGTACTCATTCTAAGGAATTGGTCATGCATCTTATCAAATATGAACTTGGCATAATCATACATGATAGCAGGAGGTTTTCCTGGAGAGAAAATGGACATGAAGGCTAAGATGATTTCATCTATGTACTCAGTGGTGGTATAGCCTAAAACACAAGAAATCATTGCTACTATGTCTTGACCAAATGGGAAAAATATGGTAGCCAAATATGGAGGAGGGTCTTTTGGGATATGCTTTTCCTCCCTGATGAAGGTTTGAAACATCTCAGCAAGTTTGGCAGTGGTTAGCTTGGGGAATCCATCTAGTAGGTCTCCAATTAAAATAGGGGTTAAGTTTTGCCTTGGTTGTAGTTGCAACATTTCATTGATTGACTCGGTAGTGATGGTGAAAAGTATGGTTTGGTCAGGGGACATCACTGCTCTTTGACTGGGAATGTATTTTGCATGGAAATAATGGAAAATTTCTGGAAAGATGTGTACCTCAGGAAATTGATACTTGGGCAAATTAGACTCCCAAAGACCAATTTTATCAGTGTGGTTGAGGTATTGATCTCTATATCAACAGTATAGTTTGATAGGGGACTTAAGTACATAGGTGTCCTTGATTTGGAAATATTTATCAGCAAGGGGAATGTGGTCCAAGTCCAGGTGAGGAGTGGAAATTGGCCTGACATCCATGGCAATTGAGGCAACCATTCTTAGTTCTTATGGATTTAAGAATGGGGAAGGTAAATTTTCAATTTTTTTAAGGCAAGGTGAATCAATTCCAGGTGGATTTTCACTTTACCAAAGTTTCCCTTTAATTTCAATTAAGTAAACTTAGTGACTGGTTCAAAAATTTACAGGGCTTTCAATGGATCCTGGCTTAAATACCTGGAATTGAAGAAACTGGGTCTGAACCAGGTAACTAGCAATTCTGAACGGTTGAAAAGGCTTCAATCAAGCTGGAAGGCAATCTGGGAGCTTTGGCGTCTTCAAAGTGCAATTGTACGTGGGTTGATGCCTTTCAACGTTCACAGGCGCGTGCATGGAAAATTACAGTTAAAAATGATAAAAATAATGATTTGGGGATTTTTTTTGGATTTATGCGTGAAAAGTCAATTTGGTGGGTACGGGTGAAAAATGACCATGGTGAACAGTGGCAGTTTTGGCGTGTAGCGAGCTGGCGGTAAGTGGTTTACTTCGCATAGCTTTTGGGCACTTGGCGGTATTGGGGGGAGGCCTCCTGATTCCATTCATCAATCTTCACGTCGCCTCGGGGGCCCAATGGAAAACAACCCATTTCAAGCGGGTATTGTTTGGATTTCAAGCCCTTCCAAAATCGACATGGTCCGTTGCATGGGGGGGGGGGGGAGATTGTGTGGTGGTCGGGCGCAGGAGTTGCACGGAAGGTAATGGAGGGGCCTGGTGGTCAATTAAGCGCGACAGTTTAGTATTAATGTGTGATTAAGGTGGGGGTTAAGGCATCGGGCGGGATTTAATTGGGTTTATTATCTAACTAATCGAGGATCGGTTAGTTAGTGGGTCCGGGGGTAAAAAATTTAGTTTATATAATTAAACCAGGGTGGGATTAATTAATTATTGAGGGAGTTAATATACATACGGAAAATGGTTTTCATTAGGGATTTAATAAATATGTTAATAATTTAGTTAAATGAGCCGGAGGGGCACCATACCCTAAGCATACGATTTTCATGTCTTTAATGCTTTCTGATAATAGCATAAAACTTAGGATATAGTGTTTTTTGTGGGTTTTGGATGTGAAAATAGGTTATATGGGGGGAATGAATACTTTTCCTAGGTAAAAGTGATTTAACCTTAGGAAAGAATATTATTTAGGGAAAATGAATGAACTGAAGGGGGGAATGAATACTTATGAGGGGATTTTAGTACTTATTGCCTTTAAGTCATTGAGCCGAGGGTTCGGTCCCTCCAAAAGTCAAAGAAATGATATGAGCCTCTTTGACTTATGGTTTTTGAGCACTTTGATCTTTATTTTGGGAAATTAGTTAAGTATAAGGTGAAAATGAATGAGGGAAATTAATTAATTGACTTTGATGTCCATCTACATGCTTGAGTTCACATTCACATATGCGACTATTATGATGAAAAAGATGATACACATGCTTTTGTCTAATCAATCATCAAAATTATGCAACCTTTCTTCCACTTACCCATCTACTCATCCTACCATTTTTACTTCTGTTTATTGGGGTGAATTTGAGCTCGCAAACCCTTATCAAACATTTTTCTTTTTCTTTACAATAGTGAACTAACTAAATCTAACCTTATTACATCCAAGGGCTCAGATTAAACAATTGAGCTCATTTTATTTACTCTACCTAATCTACTTATCTGCCAAGATTAAACAGTTTGGTCAGATTTTATTCTCCAACTATCAACATGAAATAGCCAAGTTTAAGCATTTTGACTATCATGGATTGTAGCAAAGATTGCAAGTTGAACACAATCATTTATTTTGCACGAAAAGTAAATAGTAGTGGCATTTTGTCTTGCGCACTTTCATAGTCTTTTTATTTCTTGGGGTTCATATTTTTATCCTTTTTTTACCTTTTTATTCTTTTTGTCCTTTGATTATTCTTTTAGGATGTACCCTCTTTACATTTTTTAATTTTTTGAATATGGAAAACATTTGCAGAAAGCAAAGGTATGTACATATTACAGGTTTAATCTCATCCTTTCAAAAATTATGACTCTTATTGGTATAGGAACTTAACAGTACTATATCGACAAGATATTGGAATTGTCATCCTCCGGTATTGGGGACTATTAAAGCATCCAAATTGTAATAGTGATTTAAAAGTTATTTCTTTGCCTTAACTAGTTTAATGAAGAATTGATATTGAAGCAAACTCTAATTATTGTTTTATAACTTTTAATATTCTTGCAATAGTTGTGAAATTACCTTAATTATTGACTTGAGTGTTCAATGACTCTTGTACAATTATGATAAGAAGATGTATCATTGTTCATGAGTATTTTATTGTAATCTTATGGAAATTTGATGGATGTCAAGTATTTAGTATAAATTCTTATGAATTATATTATTGTTGATTCTAAGTTAACATTGTTAATTTAGAGGGGTGGCAGGAGGGGAAGGGATTCTTTTCAATCCTGATGGAGATCAGGAAATCCGGTTTGCATGGGGACTAGTTCAACGATTGGACAATGTCGTTGAGACGTATGGCCCCTATCTTGGCCTCCATCTTGCTAGAGAGCGTGTCATCTCATCCATTGTAATTTTAGGGGACTCCTTGACCACAATCCAATTCCTCCACTAAGGCTCTCTCCCCAAGAACAATCTTCTCTCTCAACTTCTCAAAAAAATCTACAACACTCTGAACTCCTTTGCAAACAAGAGCTTCTTTCATATTCTCCACAATCAAAACCAGCAAGAGATTCTTTCATATTCTCCGCAATCAAAACCAAGGAATTGATGTCCAAGAAAACATTGCTTAATTGAAAGAGGGCCAATACGAGATTAATAACTCCCTAGGATGGAAGGTCATTCCATGACAGCTAAAAACAAGTTGATCAGTTCTTCAACAAACATTACAATTCAAGATTTGAAAATAGACAGGAACACTCATAGAAGAGACGACAAACGCGCAACCTCAACAAACATTACAATTCAAGATTTGAAAATAGACAGGAACACTCATAGAAGAGATGATAAATGCGCAACCTCATGCATCATTCCTCTGAAGTGAGTCTTCGAGACAAAACTGGTTTTTCTCCTCGAGCATTTGGGGTTCCTTTCGCTTCCAATCCTAGACTCCTCCATGCAATCAGTGTCCACATCCCCTGATGGACGATCAAACAGATTTGAAGATCTCCTCCAAGAGGTAATTCAGTTAGTTGCATCAGTTTTATCATTAACTGAAACTATGCAAAGTCAATCAACTCAACTTGAAGATGAGATGGATTGGGTATGGCAGATAACTAGTTGATTTGCAATACTACCGCAACAACAAGAATGCTAGAAGCATTGTCGATAGTGCTCCGGATAGTTCTATGGACAAGATGTCAATAGACCCATTTCAGTAGGTCATGATAGCTCCATGCAAATGTATTTTGCTTTGCAATCAACACTGTAGACTTCATAGTTGCATTAGCTTAAGTTATAGCTTCAAGAGAAAAATAGTAAAAGTTGGGAAGAATATTTTGGGCTTCTCCTCTCATACATTCTTGTTTTTTTTTGCATCTCTAGACTGAATATTCTGCTACGACCAGGTCTAAAGTTAACAAAAAAATCAAATATTTTGGGCTTCTCCTCTTATACCTTGTTTCTCTTATACCTTGTTGCTCTTATACCTTGTTGTTTTTTTTGTATCTCTAGACTAAATATTCTGCTGCGACCGAGTCCAGAGTTAACAAAAAAATCCTCTTCATTACTGTCCAAAAAAACAACATTACTAATTTAGACCGGTTGAATTAATTATTATATATATATATATGATTATAATTAATTCATTTTTGAAAATATGATATGATAGAAATGTTTTCCAAAATTTTCATGGTAAAAATGCATATATGTTATATAATGTGATGTCTAGTTATTAGATTAACAAAGTAGTGACATTTCTAAATCGTCGGATTGCTTTATTAATATGGTAACCTATATTATGATATAAATGAATTATTGTTGTAATGTGTAATGTGTTAAACTTAAACATAGAATATGATTTCTATTGGGCCTCTGCAAACACTTGTGATGCACTGGCATTATAGAAATTGTAAGCTTAGACTGTCATTACAACGAAGACCGTCAGCATGTTCAAAACTTTTCTTTGTAAATCGTCGGAGGTTCCAATAACAAATGTGTTTGCCTTATAAATGACAGAACCACATTTTTGCTAGCAATGGTAACATTTGCTATCGGTTTACTTGTGGCTTTGAATCGACATACATTTAGAAAAATCACCTACCTTACCTATATGAATTAAAATATTGAAAAAGTTATTAATGTAAAGTAAATCTTGATATTATTAAAAATATATAAATTAAAAATGTAGGTCTATTTGACATTAATAATTTCAATTTCATCCAAGGGATCATAGATAAAATTGCGAGAATCCTGAAGAAGCATAATGTTCTCTCAACCTTTAGATCCATCAACATCATTAGAAGTTCCTTAAAATCTGTTAAAGACCTGGTGAACCCAAGGAATATGAAAGGTGTTTATGTCATTCTATGTTCTTGTGGAACCCCATACATTGATGAAACTTGCAGGTTTATAAATCAGAGGATTAAGGAACACGCAGCCGACATCAAACATGGGAGAACCCACTCTTTAGCTTTGGCTAAAGAATATGAGAAGACAAAAATCATATATGTATTAAGAAGGAAACTTGCAAGTTTATAAATCAGGGAATTAAGGAACACGCAGCCGACATCAAACATGGGAGAACCCGCTCTTTAGCTTTGGCTAAAGAATATGAGAAGACAAAACATCATATATGTATTAAGAAGGCTAAGGTTATTGCGAAGATTTTTCATTTTCATCACTGTAAGTTTAGGGAAGCCATTGAAATTGAGAGGAGATCAAGTAATCTAAATAGGGATGACTGATAGAAAATTAGTAATTGTTAGATTCATGTCCTTTCCTCTTAATTTTTTCCCTTCTTGATCCTGTGGTTTTGTTAGCTTCCTTATTTTTCCCTTTTTATCTCTTTAATTCTAGTTTATTTTGATTTCTCCCCTTAGATTTATTGATTCCCCTTTGTTTCACTTTTCCTTCTTTAATTTATAATTTTATTAATTTTAATTTTTATATTTCTCCTTTCACTTAAAATTTTAAATTTAAATTGATTTTCTTTAAAAATAATGTTCTCATTATTTTAATAACTATCCCTAACCTAATAATATATATATATATATATATATATATATATTAATATATATTTAATTATTTAATTATACTAAAAGATTAAATTTCTTATTTTTATATTAGTTTAATTTATTATTTAAAATTTAAATTAAATTAAATTTTTATTTGATAATGTTAAATATTATAATTTTTAATCTAATATATACCTCCTTTGACTTGGAAAGGTTAATATTTAGTTATTTTTCTTAACTAGAATAATATTCACATTATTCTAATAATTATTTCTGGCCTTAATTTATGGAGTTTGTTTTATATATATTATATATATCATTTTAATTTATATATTATATATATTTAATTACTTAAATTATAATGAAAAGATTAATATATATAATTTTTAATTAGTTTAAGATTAATTAAAAATAGTATTTACTTACATACAACTAACTCATTATTTAAATTAAGATTAAATTAGTTTATTCTTTATTTTTTATCTAGTTAAAGTAGTTGTTTTTTTATAGCCGTTAGAATGATTTTCCTATTTAACCTGCTGTCATGATTTGATTCTTCGTCTTGTTTTGATGATGAACCACACTGATTGGTTCAAAACTTGTCCACTAAACATTCCTAATGTGATTTCTACAGAAAGTGTTTCAATTAACCAAAAAAATAGTTAAATATAAAATGACATTAATAACCATGCCCAAAAAATACTAAAAAAAATTGTTAAATATAAAACATATATATAAACCATTAAATATAAAATATAAATATAGGCATTTATAGTTAAATAATTAAAAAGAAAATATAATTATAGTTGAATTGAGGCTTCTGTGATCCATAATAGTTGAAAGAATAACTTCGGCGTAAATCACATGCAGACAGACATTTGTCGAGGCGTTTCGAACCAACTAATGTGGTTCATCGTCAGGACAAGTTGAAGAAATAGATCCAGCATAGCATGTTAAATAGTCTGAGCCAGGGGTTAAATTTGACGCCTGTATGCCCGTATTTCCCATTTTTACCTGTAAAATATGTTTTAATCTAAAACCTCCATGTCATGCTCAACTTGCCATTCATTTTCAAAAACGTCATATTGACGGGCATGTTAAAAAATTAAAAGTTAAAAAAAATAAAATTATAATTTTCTTTTTATATATATTTAATATGGTGTTAACAGTGTAACGTTATAAATTTATAATCTCCACAAGCTCCAAAGTCCAGACTCCGGCCAAGGCAACTTGCAGTCGTACTCACTCCATTGAATTCACAAAAATATGGGTGATTTTAGGGGCGAATGTTCACCCTTTGGCGAAATTAAGGGGTTTTAAATTTTTAGTGGGCGAATATTTTGTATCATAGTACTTTTTTACAAATCACCTCAAATAGCCCACCTTATTTTAAGGGAGAGGGTAAAAAAGGTAAATTTAGCCCTTGAAATTAGGAGTTACAACCTTCCATTCGCCCATTTTCAAGAATAGGTTTTATTTAAGTGAACCCTATGGGCCAAAGGTCCAAATACCATATTTATAAAAGAGGTATGGTAAATTAATAAAAATATAAATAAATGAGAGGTATGGTAAATAAATAAAGCATAATTAATAAAAATATAAATAAATGAGAGGTATGGAAAATAAATAAAGCATTTTTTATATTTACTCCATAAGTCACCTTATATACATGCAAGGGTGTAAACAAATAAAAATATAAGTAAAGCGGAGGTATGCTAAATAAATAAAACGTCTTTTAATACTTACTTAAAATGTATGGTAAATAAATAAAAATATAAATAAACTAGACACATGGTAAATAAATAAAACCTTTTTTATATTTAGTCCATAACCCTGTTCTATTTATGAAGGCTCAACAAAGAGGTTTTATTTAAGTGAATCCTATGGGCCAAATACCATATTTGTAAGGTATGGTAAATAAATAAAAATATAAATAAACTAGACGTATGGTAAATAAATAAAACCTCTCTTTATATTTAGTCCATAACCCTCGTTCTATTTATGAAGGCTCAAGAAAGAGGTTTTATTTAAGTGAATCCTATGGGCCAAATACCATATTTGTAAAAGAGGTATGGTAAATTAAAAAAAATATAAATAAATGAGAGGTATGGTAAATAAATAAAACATTTTTTATATTTACTCCATAAGCCATATTATATTTAAGAACACTCAAAAATGTGTTATATTTAGGTGAAGTGTATGGGCCAAATTATTATTAAGACCATGAAAAAAGCATTATTAACCCTAATATTAGTATTAATAAAAGGAAAGATGGAACATGGTATTGACCCATGGTATTCACATGGAACGTCCCCTATTTAAATGGCAGAATTAAACTAGCATAGATTCGTCTTTAGTTTGGATCAAATATCGTGGTATGCAAACTAACATAGAGTGAAAAAATATTTGATCCCTCTTGGGGCTTGTAGATCAAGAGAAAAAAGGATCTTTTAATTTAATGTCACATAAACATTTTAACTTGGTAAAATAAAAAAAATAAAATAAAAATCAATTTTATTAATTTTTATAAATTACTAATAGTAATTTTTAAGCTCTAGGTTTATGATAACCGATGGTATTGATCCATGGTATTCATGTGAGCATAGACTATTTAAAGGGGAAACTCTATTAGCGTAGATCCATCTTAATTCTGAATCTACCAAGTGCTGGGAGGGATAGATAGATTTCATCCCTCTGAGAGTGGTATATGTGGAGTTAAGATGGATATAAGTTGGTTTTTATGATAATGAAGATATTAAATAGACTTAGGAAGTTATAATGTAAAAAAAATCTTAAGATATTAAACATTAATCTCTCCTACCATGACAAACATGGCCACTAAGACTTGCAACATTGTTTATAGGAAGTGAAAAATATGTTTCTTTTTTCCAAGCATGTCTGTTAGTATATTACAGTTTAATGAATATGTTTTATTACTATTATATATGGTTTCATACTTTAACAAAACATTCACCAAGAATTCACAATGTTTTATTATTCAGTGAAAGAGTTTCCAAGATTTTATAATTCAATGAAAGATTCACCATGACTTTACAAGATAATATAATGTAGTGAGAGATTCACCTATATATATATATATATATATATATATATATATATATATATATTTATATTATGATATATATATATATATAAGTGATAAAATCACCTCCCATTTATCCTATGTGACGTGGGGATTCGCCCATTTATTATACATATAAATTTAGGGTGGTTCTTGAAATTTTCCATGATTGTGACCGTCAGATTGTAAGTCACAAAAGTACATAGTAAAAAACCACACTTTACCTAACTCTACACTAGGCCAAGATATACATAACTATTTCCTATGTGTCAGAATATCCTAACATAAAGGAGGCAACTAGATTCAGGATGACACCTAACCAAATCTATAAGACGAAGATACTCTGGAAGGCGTATCAACACTTGGTCATATTGTCATATTGAAAATGTGGCCAAGAAAGCAAATAAACCTTCCAGCAGAGTCGGGTGATCCCGATGGACCAACTATCCAGAGAGGGTAAACCTTGTAGCTGGTCTGGCATGTTGGGTCATCCATTGAAGGAATAGGTAACGAAGGCTCGAAAGTCACCCAGATGTATGTAAGTAGAGATATACATGTCCGCCTACATATTAGTTGGAAATTATGCCCAACAGGAGTTCCCGGGCTTAGAGTCGGCATGGTCACCGATGGAGACTGTTGTGAGCACATATTGTAATTTTTTTTGAATGTAGCTTTCGAGGAGTAACTACATGGTTGTACGATCATTTTTTCAACGTAATTTACAAAATCAAAGTCGAAGAGGATCCACCTTACATGTTGAAGGAAGCAATGGAGGCACTGATAAACATTGTTGATTGGTATGCCTCACCATCTCGCACCTTGATACGAATTTTCAGAGTGGAGAAGCATTTGCATGTTCGACTGAAGTTTTCCTTGGACATACACATCATGCATGAAGTATCATATCACATCTTGGCATGATTGATAGATAGAGTGCACCAAAAAAAGAAGGCCCCTTGGGGTGCTCTTCCATTAGGGATTGGCTTATATGAGATCAGAGTTTTAAGTAAGTGGATTTCGAAGTAGAACAAATGAGTAAGTATCCATTCAACCTCTGGGGTTACAATCTGTATGACCCACATTGTATTGTGAAGGATCACTACATGAGAGTATAGTTCAATTGTATCCACGGGGTATTTCATTGGGCCGAGGAGGACCCATGGTGATATTGCTATAATTTCTCCAAACCAAATGAATAGGTTAGCTTTGCTGTGGAGTGGTTAGTGAAGCAACATGAAGCAACATCATGGAGAGCACCAGCAGAGGCAAGCATACTAGTGTGTGACAAGGGAATGAAGAATATTGTTGACCACATGGAGGAAGATAAAAGTTGCATGTTCTGAGTATATCCACAGTTAGAGAAAGCTACGATGGTTCTAGAGGCAAAGAGGCAACATCTCGACAAGAGAATTTCACAAAGGTAGAGGGATAAGAGAAGAATGGAGGAAGAAGAGAAGGAGTTGCATGAGTTGAAGGAGAAACACTATAAGGAACAAGAGTTTCACAAACAGGAGAGGGAAGCATAGCAACAATAGGTACAGCAGGGGGTACAACATTTGAAAACAGATGAAACAACACCCATATAGGTATTGGATTCATAAAAAAAGTTGGAATCAAGAAGGCAAGGTGAACCATCTAGGAACAGGACTTTGCTCGTGAGATAGAGAAAGCACTTCAACATTTCGATACAGATATGGAGCAATGGGAATTGGAATAGGACATTAACCTTATGCCTCACCACCAAAAGGTCAATTCACCTACTTCACCACATCTAAATGATGAGTAAGTCTCAAGTGACCAACGAGGCACTGAGATACTCAAAGATCAACCCGAAGGAGTGATGCACAAAATCTCATTCGATGAGTCTCAACATAGAGTTGTGCAGTCTCGTAGAGTCTTGACTCCGAATGGTCATACATCTCCTGTGAAATTAGAGGAATGAGTGATTGTGTCTGACATGCACAAACATACAACAACCTTGGCTGATGCAGCTAGAGTGTATGTCAAAGCCACTAGCTCAAGTGTTCACTTTCTGATAGCTAAAAATGAGTGAATGACTAAAGAACTTCAGATGGTCAGATAAGGAGGAGAGTTGATGACACCTTCCATCAAGCTGAACTGAAGAAGGCAACAGTAGATGAAGTATTGTCTCCAGACACAGTTATGCAATCGTTGTACTCCAATTTTGGCAATGTGCATTAGGCAATCATCCATCTCAATGGATGGAAACAACGATGTGCTAGAAGAGCACGTATATTGATGAACTTGCATGTCATTGTTGATTACATGCAAACATGGACAATAAGATACAAGGGAGCCCTGCTTCACTTGGCGAAGATGATGAAGGCCGGTCTGGTCAAGCTGAAGGCACGTATCCAAAGTCCGATCGAGAAATATGAAGAGTTGTCACAGCTCATCAGTAGTATACATGCTTCCCATGCACATGTGTTCAACAATATCGATATTGTGGTGGGCACACATGTGATCCCAACTATTGGGACTGTCATCCAGGCAAAGGCAAGGGCACAAATCCAACTAGATCTCGATTCATACTTCGATGAGTTGATGTGCATCGACACTAGCCTAGACTTGCCCATCACTGCATACATCATGCACAAGTATGTTACTAGTCCGGCTGCATTGTGGAACATGATGCACATGCTTACAGATGACTTCGATAGAGGATCCGAAGAAGTGTACTCGGATGCTATGGGGACAAGAGTCAGGGTCCAGAAAGATGTCACCTTCAAGCACATGGACACCATCATGGACTATTGATCTTAGCATCAATATGGTATTGTTGATCAGCATGAGAATGTTGAGGAGCTGTAGTTCCATGGTTGTCATAGCGATGTCTAGCATGCTTGCTCAAGCCAATTCTCTCACATGGGTACATGTGCATTTTAATGTAAAATCATGTCAAGTGTATGTTAAGTGTCGATAGTTGGATGTAGCATTCATAGAGTAGATGAAGAGACATGCGGGTATATGAACTCTCACAAAGGGGAATGTCAAGGGTCACCCCACCCTTTGCTATAAATAGTCCCTCATAACTCATTGTATAGACTTTTGGCTAGCCAAGCTTCTCATAAGAATATCTTGGAGAGAGATTGGACAATATTATAAAGAGCCTTGACTTCTCCACTGTGCAAAGCTAGTACATCTCTTTAGAGGACCAGGTAGTTGTGGATGTAACATTCCGCTATTAGAATTAATGGTTGGGAATGGATGTATTGAATGTCTAGAAGTTACACTTCTTAATAGAACAAAAGGCATCACATTTCATGCATATGTTGTATTGTATTCTATGCTATTTGGTTTACTCTAAATGATATATGTATATGCATACTTATGCATGCATGTATAGCTATCTATGTATGTATGTATGAATCTTTCTAAAATGTGTTGTTAGTTTAACCATCACTTTGGATTGCTTTCTAGATTTCCTTCCATGTTGTGATGTATCTTTGCTCGTGTGTTCCCTTCTTAACTGTGTGCTATCACAGGTTTCCAAGGGTTGCACTCATCTCAACCCCTATGCGTTAGAACCTCTCATGCACCTTCCTTGCCTTGCTACAACTGTCAAACCCTTGTTATCAAAAAAGTTATCCTACATTCCTTTGTACGAAATCGTAGTCAAGGCATTACCATATGACCCACTGATGTGACTCCTACACCAAATGGTCTGAAGTCTAATTGGGACTTCTTACCGGGGAGATCCCTTGACATGTTGGCGTGTAAAGCAACACCAACAAGTTGACACTTGATGGGATAAACATTGTAAATATCGTAATAAGTTGTTTTGGAAAGCTCCACTATGTGGTATATTGTCATGATGTTCTATTCTTGAGAAGATCTTTCATTGTAAATAATGCATAAAGTTGTTTTATAAATATCCACAGGAATTATGTCCTCTTTTAGTAGGTTGTTGAGGCATATGTGTGACTGAACACCAAGGATTGTGTCCTCTAAGGGGGAGGCTTTTGTAATAGCCCCGACGAAAATTCCATGTAATAAAAGTTAAAAACAATAACAATGGATGAATGGGACACTTATTCCAAGATAAATGTTGGGCAAGACATCCTATGGGCTGTTCACTTCATTATTTATGTATAGGAAATTAGAAAAAGCAATGGCTAAGGCTTTAGAAAGGAAAAATTGAATTTTTGGCACAATTATTTATGAAAATAATGGAAAATAGGAGAAAAAGGAGGTGAAAGTTCACAGGTTGCATGTGAGAAAGAAAATAAAGGAAAATAATGGAAAAGGAAGAAAATATAGGCTTCACTCATAAAAAGTCTTATGAGAATCAGTTGGTAGCCTTTTTTTAGTTTGGCTTTGGACCTCTTTCATTATTCTCTCTCTCTCTCATACTCTTCGACACTTACATTTTTCTTGGAGCACTTTGACATTAGATCAAGAAAGACAAAGAAGGAAAGAGCAAGCAAGGATCAGGAGGGGAAAGGCTGGGTCAAGCACCCACAACAAGATTTATTATGTGTATCAACTTACATGTGTACTTTCCTTGCTAGATTTGGCATGCATGGAATTTCATGTGCTTATTTTCTACCATGGCATGGGTTTTTCCAACCATGACAAGGTTTTCAGCCTAGCCTTTCCATTTCCTCATTGCCATGGTGTGAAGCGGTTCTCATGTTTTGGTTGGGATGGATTGTTAGATGGATTTGAAGCTAAGTGGGTTGGATCTGTGAGTGATAGAGAACATGGCCTAGTGATCCCTGAACGAGACTGTGTATCATGGTAAAGGCACTAGGCTAGTGACCCCTGACCTAAAATGTGGGTTGCGGTAACAACAAGACTATCTTGCCTCGGTGGGCCTAGGAATACTTGCTGGTAAATGGAAGGATAAATGGTAAATCCAAGAGGTGGTTTTCTCTTTGTTGGGCCTATTAATATCAGGTTTGGGGTATGCGGTAAATACTGGAGAGTGTATCTTGGTTTAGGCCTAGTGATCCCGGTTTGGACTATGGTAAAGCCTAAGAGGCTAGCAGATAGGAAAATTTCTCATGGTGTAGGTGGATAAATATGGTGGCATCCATGCACGTTTGGCCTAGTGATTGGGAGGATATCACAGTAAATTCTGTTATGATATGTTCATTATGTTGGCCAATGCTTCAAGATGGATTATGGTAGAGTCAAGTTTCTATTGATAATGGTGAAGTGGTGTAGCCTCGATATGCTCTAGTTTAGTTCATTTGGTTTGAGTGGCACATTCATTCTTGGAATATGGCATGGGGGTGAATGGTTGAAGAGAGACTTGGATCAGCCATTCTATTGTGGGGTGGAGCATGGTAGTCCCATCTTCGGTTGGTTCATTGTATTGATTAATGAGAAAATAACTCCCTTGATTTTCATATGAAAATGCACTGATGTATATATGGATTTAGATGGATGATATGTTTGAGGTATTTCTGTTCCTATTATGTTAGTTATATGTACATTTTGTGACAACAACTATGTGTGGCTTTGAACATGTTTTTATCTGTAACTGAATACATATGGTATCTATGACCTAATAAGTGATAAGCAAGAAAATGGCACGAGGGAAAAATGGTTCATATCGATTCTTAGATAATTACGAGATCCCTAAAATTAATTCTTTTTTTTTCACCTGTAGGTTACATGTCGATGATATGTTTGACAAAATTCCTATCATGGCAAGTAGGGGTCCAGTTAAGGTCTTCATTGCTTCCCTATACTTTACTTGGTTCATTGTTTCCCTGTACTCTACTTGATTCTGATCTTTCATTCCATTCTGGGTAGTGGCGTGGGCTCTGGGCCTAAAAAAGAGAATTAAATCCTAGAATCACTCAGATAGAAATGGAACTTTAGTCCATAGGCGGCGGTAGGCATGCCTATGAGAGCAACTTTAGGTCTCTGTTCTCTCCCTTGCCCATATCATGAGAGAAACTATGGCTAAGAGCTCCAGAACAACAATGGGACCTAGGGACAACTTCTCTAAGTGGTTGACTTCTCTCTTGAGGATTTTGTTGATAATGGTGGATGATTGTGCATGATATTCCATCGATTCCACTTTCTTAAGCTCACCTAGGAGTTAGAATCTGGTCATAGTAGCCTCTCATCTCATGTTTACCCTAGTTGGAGGAAGGTGTTACCTATAATTTTTTGCAATGACTTTGATAATTCCACAACATCAGATTCCATGACTCAAAATCATTGGCAATTTCATAGCATTGATCTATAACAAATTCGACCCAAACTAGTAGACGTCACCTAAATCTAGTATATCATCATGTCAAATAGTGATTTAACAATTTTAATAATACTACTCTTTAAAATATTTTTAGTATCAACTACAATAATAATACCAGGAAAAAGTGTTTTAAAAGCTAATTTCATTAGTCGAATATGTTCAGCTATAAACATATTAGATATTGTACTTCAAATCATACCAAACTTCAATTGGCCAAAAAAGTCAAATCTAAGTATCTAAAGATATTTGAAAACCCTTAAAATTTCGTTTAAATGTTTAGACATTAAATTATATTAGAGACCACATTTGAAAATAACAAAGGTTGTAAGGTTATTTAATTCCTTGGAGTTCCCATTTGTCTTCTTATTGCTTTTTTCTTATTTTGGAAAAAAAACACATAATTGCTACATAAAAACATTAATATTATTCGATAATTCAAAAATCCTTTAAAAACTTAGCTTAACACCTACACATAAATAATGTATAACTTAAACCCCAATTAATGGACAACAATAAAGTTCAGTTAAAATTTCTAAAAAATATGTTATGTTTTAGATATTACACTGTCTAGATAAAAGTATTTAGCACTTTAAAATTTAAAGAAAATTCGAAATTGCAGAAATTTCTAGAGCATCCTAATCATTACAATCTCATACCTATAGAATAAAAACCAAGTGCAGAATCAAATATTTCTCAGCTAATATGCAAATTACATTTTTGAATTCTAAAACTATATATTTCAAAGGTCCATCATAAACATTATGAAAGCACTAAACCAATGCATCATCTATTTACATAAAATAGCTAGATAAAGTAGTTTATATTATAAATTTGTATGTATGTCTCTATATTTTTATTGCTCAAATCAATAATTATTTATTTATTTATTTCTGATAACAGTTGTCCATTGAATATAAGCAATGCATCATGATTTACAAAAACTAGTAATAGAAATAATAACATGTCTCTAACTATATATAGACTACTCTAATACAATACAAACCACTGCATTGATTAATTATAAAATTATTTCAATTTTCATGTTTATTTATATTTCCTTAAATCCAATACAAACGACACATCACAATGATATGTAAGAATACGAGTTAAACAACAAATTTTAACATCCATGGAATTTAAAATAATGAAATGTAAAACAAATTAATTACGGTAAGGTATTTCTTTTTTTAATTAGGAGGATCTATGAGCTGACACTGTAGAGACTCGTAAGGCAACACTGAACACTGTAGAGATATTGCACATGGCAAATTCAACCCCGCAGTTAACATGGTTTCCCTTCCCCACCATTTAGCGCCATCACCCATCACCATTAGTTTAACGCCGCCTTCATGGAATCCATGTTCCATTGATAAAATGCCTACTCCGCCTTATAAACAAAAGTGTAGTTCATGCTTCAGAACCTGAGCATGTTTAAAGGAACTTGAACCATGGCCCTGTGCATGTTAGCCCTAGCTTTATCAAGATAACCCTTAATACGACTCTTTATAGCGTTCGGAACAACATCGCTCGCTCTGGTTTACGAGAAACCACTCGTGAGAGCCCGCAAGGAATCCCATACTAGGTCTTTCATCGGAACATGCTAAACCTTTGCCACATAAGTGAACAAAGGAAGAATATGAATTTCTCCCCGTTGGATAAAAACCCTATTCGAGTAATTTTCTAGATGGAGCCACCGGCTAATTGCGTAAGCTGCCTCCATAAGCAGAAATTCACCATCTGTATCCAAAACCTTGGCCGAAACACTAGGTATGTTTTTAGTGATTTGACATAGAATAAAGACCACAAACCACTTGTCATCGACATTGTCTCCGTAGTTGAGGCTGCCATGAATATGGGTAACAAAAGCGCATAAGTTTGATTCCCAGAGATTGGAATTGACAGTACAGGGACACGATGAGGTTATAGTAGGTTGAAGGTTGAATGACTTGTTGCCATATATAACTCTTGGCTAAATTTGAAATTATGTCTAGACATTGTACGTGGAGTTCTTTCAATTGAGACTTGTTTTATTGGGCTAACATATTCTAATAATGTGAAGTCTAGGAAAATGGCGTAGAGAACCTTCGTTTAATGCAGTCTCCCTCCGCCCTTAGTTTAACGTCGTTTCCATTTACCCCGCTTAACATTTTTGGCATTCCTTTCTACCATAATGTGCAAATACTAGTATAATAATTTAATATTTATTTATTTTATATAAAATAATAAAAGTCGATAATAAGCCATTTAGCTTTATGGAAAACATTAAAAATACAAAGTATGATTGAAATTTTAAATATATGTGTTGTTTATATGAAATATATATATATATATATATAATATATATATATATATATATTTCATATCTAATTTATGGTAAATATAATTAGTTATTTAATATTCTAAATTCTAATTTACAAAATATATCAATAAAATTAAATTAAAATTGAAACAAAATTTAAATGCACATTCACATGACTTTAAACTAAGTCCTTTTTAGTTTTATAATGTTTAGTGAAAATAATTAAAACAGATATTGAAATTTTAACTCATTTTGCAACCATCCATAATTTTAAGCAAAACCAATAAAACTTAACAATTTAGTCACTTGACACAATTTAAAATAATTAGGGCTCATAAAAAAAACAAGAACATGGAAACAAACAAAGAAAGTAAAAAATATCTTCATATAAAATGTGCTATAAACCGAAAGTTAAATATACTACAAAGTTGTATTTCAAATTAAATTAATAAATAACAAAAAGTATAAAGAGTTAAATTATTTTATATAATTTTAAACTAATTTGGTATATCTTTTCCAGAAAAATTATATAATATATAATTATATATTATATATATTATATATATATATATATAATATATATATATATATATATCTATATATTATATATTAGAATCTATTGCCTAAATTGTAATTAAATAAATAGTTTTGAAATATAACACAAATGGGTTTAGAAAAGGAAAAAAACCTCAAAAATAAAAACTGATTGCTTGCCTATTTATATTTATAAAAAAAGAAAAAATTAAATTAACCATTTTTTTTCCCTAAATGTCCGTGACATACTAACCAATGATAGACCTAATCAAAGACCTCATTTAAGTCATTATAAATAATTAATAATAACAACAATAATAATAATAATAATAATGAACCTTCATTCTAGAAAAAAAAAACCCAAAAATTATATTTTCAATCTATATTGAATAGAAAAATAAGTTACAAGCCAAATATGTACTAGAACATAAATAAACCATGCACAATGGGATAAGTTACAATTTGCAGGAAATAGATGGTATTGTTATTCTGAAATGTCAACACAAACGATAAAAACCACGAAACAAGATAAACAAGATAATTTGACCATTACAGTTCATTTCCTCATAAAAAACAGAGAACCTTAATCTCACCTAATATTAACATTAATGTGTATGTGAGTCATTTTGATTAAAATAAGATTTAAATATAACGCATAGCATGATGTTTGGTGAATTTGTCAGCGCTCGCACTAGCTTACATGCAACATTATAGCTAGAGTTGATTTGGTCTAAGGACAGTCAATGTTCAAGAGTATCTGGAGAGACCATTGAAATGATAAGGCCAACTTTCGACCTCATAGAGTGACTCGTATTTTCACTTTCTTTCAATATCGAACACAAAAAAATATATTTTTATACAGTTGGTTCTATTTACATGGAGCCCACCAATTGGTCATGAAATGTCATAGCAACGACGAAAAGACAATGCCAACCTCCGACCTCATAGCCAGCTTGTACACCGACATCCTTCTGACCGAGCACACAAAAGAGACGTATATGTATAATTCGCCTCTTTATAACCTATTATTTTGTTTTTCCATATACCATATTATTTGATAAAAATCATTTAATATATATAATATATATATATATATATATATATATATATATATATTTTTGAATAAATTATTCTTATAGGATGAAAATTTTAAAAGATGGGAACATATTATTCCCTCTTTACACAAAAAAATGAATTATTGAAACTAGAGCTAAATTGGCTAGAGAGTCTTAGTAGACAGGAGTGTCTAGAGAGACCATTGAAATGAAAATGCCAACCTCTGATCCCATCGTGGGGAAGCCCCCATCTAATTTCCAGTATGAACCACAAAAAAATATTTATGAGATGAAAATGCCAACCTCCGATCCCATAGTGGGGGAAGCCCCCATCTTGTTTCCAGTATGAACCACAAAAAAATATTTATGTATGGTTATGCATGTTTACAATGGACACCTTCAACCTCATAGTCATCCTGACCTATGAATTTCTTCTACAAAGTCCCCAAAAAAAAAATGTTTTTCTAGAATTTATTGTTTTACTTTTTCTCATAACATATTATTTAATAAATGTAATTTAAAACACTTTATTATTTTATCAATAAAGAAATAAATTCAACAAAATATTTTTATAAGAAATTTAGGATTTAATTTATAACATATAAACTCGTGATAAACCCCACGATAAACAATCGTAGACCTCATTTAAGTTATTTATAAGAATAAAATAAATAATAATAACAATGAACTAGATTCTAGGAAACAAAACAAAAAATATATATATATTTTCAATTTATATTGAATAAAAATAAATAAATTACCAACATAATACTTCAAGCTTACCTAATATCACCATTAATATATACGATAATAATTTTGATTAAAATAATATTGAAATAAAACAGATATCACAACCTTCGTCGAATTTTTCTTACCTCGCACCAGCTCATGTGGAGTACTGAAGCTAAAGGAAAATTGGTTGGGGTGTATCAGTAGTCGGGAGTGTCTAGAGAGACAATTGAGATGAAAATGTCGACCTCTGATCTCATAGTGGGGGCCGACCTCTATCTTTCTTTCAATAGGGGGCACAAAAGAAACATTTGCATATAGTTATGCATGTTTACAACAGCCACCTCCGACATCAAAATTAGCCTAACCTCTTACTTGCTTCTATGAAGGTCTACAAAAAGAAATGTGTCTATAACTTATTATTTTGTTTTTTCACATAACATATTATTCAATAAATGTAATTTAAAATGCTTTATTCTTTTACCAATAAAGAAATAAATTCAACAATTTATTTTTGTAAGACACTTATTTAAAACAATTTTACAGAAAGATTATTATTGTTTATAACTAAAATCTAAAGATAAAAAATCCAAAAGCTATACACCAATTAAAACAAAGTCCTAATTAAAACGTTTAAAAGATATGAACTTATCACTGCTCATCTAAAGAAAAAACAATGGGAATATGGTTCATAAATTACAAAAGTAGAAAGCAACTAACTTAGCCATTAGTTGCAACTTGAAGACCGCCCGAAGCTCAACCTTTACCAAGATGGCTCGGAGCTCAGCCTTTTCCTTATTATTCTTATCCACAGACATGTCAACTTCACAACCATGAATTTAGTCCCGACCTCAACTATGGGTTTCCTCAGAGTCCAAAGAAACCCAAAAAAATGATTCAAGAGAGATGTCCTTATTTGAAATTTTATTTTGTTTAAATTTACTCTCCCAATTTTGGCTCAAGCATGTTCCTCTATGCATACAATTTTGGAATAACATACATTAGAAAATCCCACCAATGGAAACTCATAATATTGGTAACATTGGTCTAAAAAATACTCCAATATCATTGAAACCTGAATTTTTCCATGAATTATTTTCAGTTTTTGTTTTTGTAGTTGACCACCATATGAGACTGTAATATCCCTTCACTAAAGCTATAAATTTTATTCTAAAAAATTGATTGGTTTTAAAAACAAATTAATAGAAATCATGTGACATGTGACAATGGAATGAACGTAAAAGGCATAAATTCGATCCCCCAACTATCTAACATAACAAGATATGCTGTCAGAGCAGCCACCTTTCTCACAAACCTTTTGAAAATTCCCTACCCTCCTAACTTCACAAGTTTCAGAGTAAATTCCTAGAAATATTTGTCATAACTGCAATAGAAAATCATGGAATTGGAATTGGTAGGCAATTTAAAACTAAAACGTATGGAATCGGGGTTGACACCTTTCTCATAGGACTTCTGCAAGTGCAAATATGGGCTAACCTCTGACCGATTTGTTGTCAATCAATATTGGTTTATTCATACAATATTACATCAAAACCATCAAAATGTGAGTCGATATTATATTTAAAACTTCTTGACCATTAAAGTAGAGTTTGTTCACAGAGAGAACTAAAAAACTTACCATGTTTCCATCACTAGAATCCAGCAATCTTCTTACCGAATCTTCTTACCCAAACAATTGTAAAAGGATAATGGTTTGTAAATGAATAGGTTGTATGTACCTGGGATCAAGGCACTTATAAATGAGATGCTTGCCAAGAGTTCATGATATGATTCTAAATAAAGTTTTAGATAAGCTAAATGTATGGGAGAGAAATATCCATTAAGTTTTTTAGCTTGAGAAATATGTTAAATGTGGAAAATAATAAAAGCTATGTGGGATAGAAAGGTGGGTTTTATGGAAAAGCCTAGGCAAGTGAATAAGGAATTCAAAAAAAACGGGACACTGCTAAAAGAAAATTTATCATGAAGGAAATGTATTAAATACCTTTAGAACAACTCAATAAGGGGTTTTGATACAGAAGGAAGAATATCGCAACACAGGGGATGAACTAGTTGATTTTAGTTCAAGGTTGTGTGGTGAAACATGGAGGAGTCCCAAGTGATATTCTATCCTTTATGGGTGATTTTGGTTGGAATTTGGTTATGTTATTTTAATAATGATATTTATCCTTAAGCTTTCGTAAATTCTCATTAGGATTAGACATAAGTACATGATAATATTTGGGAATATGGAACAATGGAGCTGTTATTTATTTATTGAATTATGCAATTATGAATAAGATACATTTAATTCAGAATGGGGAGGCGATTTTATTTAAATATTGATTTTTTAGTCTGATGGAATGCATTTACATTGTGAGTAGGTAATATAGGTACAATTATCCTTCTGATTTCCTCGTTAACTATCTTTTGCATGACTATATACATATATATATCAATACACTGGTAAGTGATATGAATGAGGGGAAGATATTAATACTATAGTACTCTGGAAATTAAACACGCATAGGAGTCAAATACCAAATGGGGAAATAGTTTAGTTTTATTACATGGATGGGAAGTTCGAAATATGGTATAGTAAGGACTATCCTATATATTGTACAATTCAAATAGTATATATATACAATAAGGATACAATGCTATGCCTCCCTTTGGTAAGACATTGAGGGGACTTGAGTCATGTAGATTTCACAAAGGAACATATATACATTGAATTGAAGGTCAATGTTAACTCCAGTAAATTTCTGGGGTAAAAGAATTATTTTCCTTCAATGACTGATATATTTAGGAGTCAATTTTTACTAATTCTTTAAAGGAGGTCAACTTCAGAATATGGGGAGCTAGAATTCTACATAAGAGCATGTGAAAATGAATTCTCCATGAGATTATGATAAGTAAGAATCAAACAAGAAGGGGATTATATGTTGCGAGAAGAATAAATATAAAACATGTAGTTGTAACATGAAATTGCATATCTCAAGGAACTTGGAATTGCTAATAATGAGACAAACATTGTAACTATATACTAGTCCAGGGATAATTGTCTGACCTTCGATGGAAGGCTAATGCTAGGAACTAGGTATAGTAGTGTTAGAAAATTATATATTACAGATCAATGGAACACATAAAATATATTGCAGAAATATAAATACAGAAAACACATAAAACAAGAGAGACATAGATATATGTGGTTTACCCAATTTGCGCTACGTCCACAGAGAAACAACCATACCTTCCTTTTATATTATCCAACAAACTGAAGAGATACAACCTAAAATAGATCCGTTGTAATTTCCTCTTCGCTCTCACACAATCTCCTCTCTCTTTCTCACTCAGAATACAGATCTAGATAGATGCAATACAATTCCCTCATATATACCAAGGGGAAACCTTCTAGGGAAAAAACCATAAATTAAACATATCTTCTACCATCAGATCTTCGCCTAATGAATGACCTAGATTGACTATGAAATTACAACATTTTACAAGGAAATTTTACATCTATTTTTAGCTTCAGGGGCGCTATGCCAAATCCCCCACCAGGGGGGTGGGGCTCCCAAAGATTGCAGCCCCCCTGGATCCCCCTTACAACGTAAATATTATGGGCAATGTTGTTGCCACATTACAAACTGGGGTACAATGCGGTCATATATCTAAATAAGGAAGATAATCAATCTCCACACCCAACAATCTCACACTTGGAGATTGATTATAGCAACTCCACCATTGTTTCATTTGCTAGAAAATGACTCCACTTTGAACCTGGTTGTTTCTCATATTCTTCATCATACTTGAACACAATTGAAACTGAGAAAAACATCAGTTTCTCCTTGGTTACAACTTTTGTTAACATATCTATAGGATTGAGGCTAGTCTGCATTGTTTCCATCTTCAATTGTCCATCTTCCAATGTTGATCATATGAAAAGTTACTTGAGCTATATATGTTTAGTCATGGAATGAAATGCAGAGTTCTTTGCAAGATGTATGGTACTTTCACTATCACTATATAAGCTTCCGAACTCCTATATCTTATCCAATTCATCTGTAAACTTTTGTAGCCAAATCATTTCTTTGCTAGCCTCTGTAGAAGCAACATACTATGCTTTTGTTGTTGAGAGTGCAACAACAATATGCAGTTTTGAAATCCAACTGACAGTAGTTCCACCTACAATAAACACATACCTTATGGTTCTCCTCCTGTTATCTCTATCACCCACCATGTCTGCATCAACATATCCATGTAGAGCAATGTTTGAACCACCAAAGCATAATGTTTGATTTGTGGTACCTCTCAAATAGCTAAGAATCCACTTCACTGCCATCCAATGTTCTTTTCCTCGATTGTTCATGTACCTACTTACAACTCCCACTACATGTGCAATATCAGGCCTTGTGCAGACCATTGTGTGCATTCAGCTTCCAACTGCTAATGCATATGGAACTTTAGACATATAATCCATTTCTTCCTGAGTCTTGGGACACATTTCGTTACTCAGTTTGAAATGGCTAGCCAAAGATATACTAATTGGTTTTGCATTCTTAAACCCTTTCAACACCTTTTGTATGTACTCACTCTGAGACAATATTAATTTGTGATTCTTCATGTGTCTGGTTATTTTCATACCAAGGATTTGGTTTGCAACACCCAAATCGTTCATTGCAAATGAGTTTTCCAGTTTTCTTTTGAGCACATTTATTTCATGCATGTTAGAACCTGTAACAAGCATGTCATCTACATACAATAACAATATAATATAGCTTCCATAATTTTCCTTTTGAGATAAACACAATGATAAGAGGGATATCTAGTATAACCTTATTTGGACATAAACATGTAAAATTTTAGATACCACTACCTTGGAACTTGTTTTAAGCCATACAAGCTCTCATTCAACCTACACACTAGTTTCTCCCTCCCTTTTACCTCACATCCTTGTTCCTGCTACATATATATCTATTCCTCCAAATCCCCATGGAACGAGGTTGTCTTTACATCTAACTGATCAAGATGAAAATCTTCAGCTCCTACTAGACTTAAAATAGTTTTGTTTGAAGTCATTTTAACAACAGGAGAAAATATCTCATCAAAGTATATACCCTTTTCTCTGAAAAACCCTTCACCACAGTTCTATCTTTATAACATTTTCTACCTCCATCTTCTTCCTTCATCCTATAAACCCATTTATTCTGCAATGTTGTTTTACCTGCAGGCAACTTGACTAAGTCCTAAGACTGGTTATGTGCTAAGGAGTCCATCTCTTCTTTCATAGCTTGCTCCCACTTCTTCCTTGTTTCTACATTCATTGCTTCATCATAACATTCTGGTTCGTGAGAATGAGTTAAAAATACATAATATAATGAAGGAGAGTATTGTTTAAGGGGTCTACTTATCATGGTAGATCTCCTAACACCACTTTTAGTTGTTTGAGGTGCTTGTTGCTGTTCTGGTTGTTGATCATTATGATTTTCAAGCACCTTCACTTTTTTTGTGATGTCATCAAGAGCTATATATTGTTTGTTTTCTCTTTCCTGTTTCTTTTATTGTAGCTAATCCATATACAAAACCTTTTCATTGAATATGATATCTCTGCTTTTAATGATTTTGTGTTTTTCATAATCATAAAACTAATAACCAAAATCATTAACACCATATCCAATAAAGCTACATTTATTTGATTTTGCTTGAAGATTTGTTCCATTTTCTTTATTAATGTGGACAAAGGCTTCACAACCAAAAGTCCTTAAAAATGAGTAGTTTACCTTTTTACCTATCCATGTCTCCTCTGAAATACCACCATCCAAGGATCTTGAAGGCGCTCTATTAGATAAAAAAAAATATCTACAACATCTTCCCAAAGTTGTAAAGGCAATTCTGCATGCAATCTCAGGCACCTTGCACACTCCATGATTGTCATGTTCATCATTTCTGACACAATTTTCTTGTGGTGTTCTTGTAATTTTCTTCTCTCTGTCAATTCCAGTCTATAAAAAGTACCTATCAAAATATTTCCTGCAATATTCACCTCCATTGTTTGATCTGAGACACTTCAACCTTTTTCCTGTGTCATTTTCAACCAAAGCTTTCTATTTCATGAAAGTAACAAATACATCATATTTATATTGAATACAATAAATTCAGGTTTTTTTGGTTGCATCATCAATAAAAGTAACATAATAATAAGAGCCACCAAGAGATGATACCTTAGTAGGTCCCCATATATCTATATGCACAAGCTCTAAATTTTCTCTCTTCTTTTCTTTCCCAAATCGAGGAATCTAACTCTCTTCTGTTTTCCGTAAACAAAATTCTCACAATATTTTAAATCAACAAGCTTCAGACCTGGCAACAAATTTCTTGAGTGAATAATTTGCATCCCATTCTCACTCATGTGCCTAATCCTATGATGCCACAATGTCGTACCTTATCTTCTAGAGGTTAAAGCATTAACAAAATTAAAAATACCATTGCGTATATACAATGTCCCAACCTTTTCTCCCTTTTCTATTACCAGGGATCCCTAAGTGACATTCTAGTTTTTATCTATAAAAGTAGTCACACAGCCTTCACCTCCCAACCGCCCTGTTGAAATTAAATTTTTCTTCAGATCTGGAACATGCCTTACCTCCTTGAATAGTCATTGATTCCATTCTGTTGTTTTATGAAAGATGTACCCATTGCAATGATTTTATAGGGGTTTTTCATCACCCAATTGAACTTCTCCAAAATCTCCTCAAACATAATCATGAAAATGTTTCCTATCAGGTGTGCCATAGAATGAGGCCCCTGAATCAACCACCTAGGCATCAATAATATTTTTTAATGAAATAATCAAACCATCTTGCAACACATCACTTGTCACATTCGCTTCATGATTGTTTTCTTGCTACGCATCTCCTTCTTTTCCCTTCCGAGACTTGTATTCTTTCTTCAGGTGTTGTTTCATCCCTCATTTCTAACACACTATGATGGATCTGGACTTGGATTTGTCTTTCCTTGACATACTAGGATATCCTGGGCTCTTTCCTCTTTCCATTTTTCTTTCCCTAGTCTCTGCTGTCATAGCATTACCCGATGTCTCAGCAGAGCTTTTCTGTTGCATTTCTTCGCAAAGAATTGCACTGAAAGCATGATAAAAATTTAAAGCACTAGATACATGAACAAAGTTACTAATGGCCATAACTAAACCATTCCAACTTTTTGGCAATGAGAATAAAAATAAGAGACCCCTAACTTCATCATCAAAAGCTACTCCTACAGAAATTAAATAATTCATAAGTGTGTTAAATTCATTAAAATGATCAATAATAGATCCACCTTCTCACATCTTCATATTAAATAAATGCTTCATAACAAATACGTTATTTGAGGTTGAGGGTTTTTCATATAGTTTTTCCAACACCTTCATTAAACCCTCTGTTGTCATTTCCTTTGAAATGTTAAACACTACCAATGGTAATAGACACAACCGTATTGTTTCAAGTGCTTTTCTGTTGAGAATACCCCATTCTGTGTCGTCTTTGCCTTTCTGCTTAATGATTGGTACAGATCTTTCTGGTACAAATAGTCTTCCATTTGCATCTTCCACACCTCATAGTTTTGGCCGTTAAATTTTTCAACCCTAAACCTATGATCTTCGGCTATTTCTCCCACTCGAACGAGGGACCCTTCTCTCCTGTGATTTTATGAGCCAAATAGACCTTCGGCTCTGATATCACTTGTTATAAAATTATATATTACAGATAAATGGAACACTAAAATATATTGTGCAAATATAAACACAGAAAACACGTAAAACAAGAGAGACACAGACATACGTGGTTCACCCAATTTGGGCTACGTCCATGGAGAAACAACCAATCATTCCTTTTATATTATCCACTGAAGAGATACAACTTAAAATAGATCCGTTGTAATTCCCTCTTCACTCTCACACAATCTCCTCTCTCTTTCTCATTCAGAATACAAATCTACATGGACGCAAAACAATTCCCTCATGTATAGCTAGGGGTTGCCTTCTAGTGGAAAAACCCAAAATTAAACATAACTTCTACCATCAGATCTCCTTCTAATGAATGGCCCAGATTGACTACTAAATTACAACATTTTACAAGGCAATTTTACATCTATTTTTAGCTTCGTGGGTGCTTCCCCCGATCCCCACCAGGGAGGGGCTCCCAAAGATCGTAGTCACCCCATGGACCCCCCTTGCAGTGAAAATATTACGAGCGACATTTCCATGACATTACGAAATGTTGTCCAATGTGGTGATACCTTTGAATAAAGAAGATAATCAAGCTCCACACTTAACAAGTAGTATAATTTTGAAATGATATTTGAACTTATATTAAGATAAAAAACCAAGCTAGTATGCTAGGAGTTAAAAGATAGTCTCTATTACCATTTAGGCTCATGGCTAGTCTACATCACTAGAGCTAAGTGTTGTGAGGAATTCTTAAAATTAATAAGAGAAAATCAAGTAGAACTATGTGAACATGTCGAGAGAAAGATACAACGTTGAACAATATTAAAGTATCAATAAAGACATCATACGTTTCAGTTGAGGAAAAAATCGTATAAACAATATTGAGCACTCTGAATTTTGAGCCAAACCATTCATTAAAACTTATTGTTTTATCCGACTTATGTCTTCCCCACCAATCAAGGAAAACTACATATACATGGATGAGTTGAACAAAGTATTAAAATTACAATGACTAACATAGGAAATCCTAAATAGATATTTTCCAAAAACTAAACCACTATACTTCAATCAAGAACTTAAAAAAGTATGCATAAGATAAGACAACAGATCAACTTTCTCATAACATTATCTCTTTAGAAGCCAATAATATTCAACCAAAATAATTGGATTTACAGCTGCATTAACATATATCTATATTCCTCTGTATATTACAACTAATATCAGTGGAAAACAATGAGGCGACACTAAATTTTATAGAGTGGAGATGAGAAAGGCACCCACCTGAGACAACAGTGAAACTAGGGTTATACTTTCATCCATTTGGTTGAAATACAACGGAGTCATTACTTCTAGATTATGGAAGGCAAAATATCCTACTTTCAAGATAAGTTTTCAATAGAAGAAAATAAAAAGATGTATTATCAGTGGCCAGGTGGCTCATATGCAAGCAAGAAACACAAGAGTACCACAACTGATAAAAGGTTGTACCTGAAGGTATAAGTCGGTTCAGCAAGATCTACAGAACCCATCCAAAAGAAATGTTAAAAAGGTTTATGAGAAACTGTTACAGAATGCTTTAAGGAAAAAATATGATTGACAAAGTAAAAAAAAGTTAAACGTGGATACCAAAGGTTATGCGGGTAGACTCTGTCCTCACCTGCCTAAAATTAAGGAGGGCGTTAAGATCTCCCGACCCAGACTAAATTGTCCCTTCAATAGTAATAGGATCATTCGAATGAGAAAAAAAAATACATATGAAGAAACAAATCCTTGGAAGTAACCTTCCAATAAAATTTCCCTAAGGAAAGTTTACTCGGAATAAAGATATTGGTTATCTGACACCACAACAAATGTTTCACTCCAAGCTGCATTTAACAAAGGAATAGAAATTATGATAAATACGTACAATCATAGCGTGAGAATGTGAACAAAAGACAGGAATATAAGGCCTTGGGGGTTAAAATCCTGTAGGATCAAATAATAACTACAACTAATACTTATGAAAAATGTATAGTAAGCTCTTCCATGGCTCGTGACTTAATGATCCAAAGTGTTTTCCAATCTGGTAATGGGCATGAATGTGGTAATGGGCATGAATGATGAGGAACAAAACTCTCATGCTCTTAGACTGGAAAGGTCAGTAAAAAGAAACTAATTAAATACAATTAGAAATCAATCCAAGTCGAGGAAATGATTATAAAGACCTTCAAGATGCATGATAACCCGCTAAGTGACTTAACTGGGTAAAGGGAAGAGGTATGGAACTCGTACCATCCCATAACGGGTGGCAAAAATCTACTCTCTACACAAGAGTGCGGAATAAGGGCATCAGAGATCAATTAAAAGAGAAAAAATAAACCTATATCATGTTGTTTAATAGATTTTAGGGAAGGAGGTCAAGTGATAGGGAACTTACCTTTTTTCTCACCACAAAAGATTGGCCATTAACTGGGTGGAAAATTCACTCGCGCGAGAACAATTGTATTGGAAAAGAAGCAACATGAATAAATTAACCCAACTAACCTCAGACGGCGAGATAGAAAATAAAATATGAAAACTAAGTAAATAACAAATAAGGCATGAGCTATCACCTCGTAAATGGAACATTTTGGAAACTACCGACTCGCACTATCGTGGTAGTCACTTCTGTCATCCTCGGTTGAATTGCAGCACCATTGAGTTAGGCTAGTAATTATAGGCATGCAAGAGACAAGAGTGATAAACAAGTATTTAGTTGTGATATAGTAGATCGTTACTAGAACAGTCCGTGGGAGATGAATGCTAATGTGCATGCAGACACAGGTGGAAGCCATTACCTATGTGAACACAAAGACAAAAATACCATCTACTGAATAGTTGCAGATAACATTGTGTGATGCCACGGGAGGGATTGTGCGCAACAAATGATACAATAATCCATAGTTACGGTTTAGAGAAGAGTGGGGCTAGACAAAGAAATCATGACCATCGATTGGGAATGGTGAATCCCCACCATTCGCTAGAATATCACAGTCCTCATGTGACCTCCATGTGAGTTACCAATACATGGAAGACCCTTGATACCATGTTAATTTCCCAAGGGTGAAGAAGGAAGGTGAAAGGTGTGTTCTCCATGTTTGGAACGCCTATGTGGAGTATTTCGATTTCCACGGAGATTTCCCAAGAATGAAGGACGTAGACTATGCATGTGGTGGTATATGCGAAGAGCACCATAGTTAACGACATTAATGGAAAATATTAACACCCATGCTATAATAGAAAACACCTTATTCATGTATTATGGTGATCGCCATGGGAAATAAATTAACGTTGTCGTAAACTTTACGGACATGTGGCTGTAAGTAAGATAAGAACCCCACCGGGTGTTAGAGGTCATAATGATTATGATGCTAAGTGTGAGCATCGCATAATCTATCAAAAACCGAATGAATCTATGAAGGTATACATACCTCCATACCTTGAGTGGGTTTGTAAATTAGAACACACATAATATCTGATGCCCTAACCAAATTGTAAATAAGAATTTAAATAAAGAGTGAGACTATATATACGTACATTAGAACCATAGACATATAATGATTATCATCACATCAATTGAGAAGGGAAAAATAAAAATAACATAAAAATTATGTGGATAATGGAGGTACATGACAAGCAGTATCTAGGTTCATTATTGGAGCCTATCATGAAACCGAAACTATAAGACATAAATTATTATTCAGGGGATACCTAAATAGGAAATGGTGTGAATCAACTATGATATACAAATTTCTTTTCTTTGGCAGATCATTATAATCTCACATATGCCACTTAATTATGGCATGACTCTCGGAATAAACAAGGTAAAGTTCAATTCCAATGAGGAAACTAAATATGTTGGTTATGACAAAACAAGATGGAAATCATTAATATCGAAGTATCGCTTAGAATATTTCATCAATTGTATAGTGTTGGACCCTTTCACTATTAAGGGGATGTGGCATTTCAGGATTAGAATAAAAAGGTAGTTAAGGTTCAAGAGATAATATTGGTAATAATTTGGTTTTTATATCAATAGATTGATCAAGACTTTGTTAAAATGGGCATAACTCCATGTGGATCATCTTATTAGTGTCAGCTAATATTTTTATTAGTTCCCTCTCATTGGGAGGTGTAGGATTGATCTAAAGATCATCCGATTTTGATAAGTATTTATGAAGTTATGAATTTATTTATGTTATAAATCAAATTGTCAAGTCGGCAGCAACTTGGGTAGGCTCAGAAGCCCAACAGTCATGTCTGTTCAACCTCTACGTTTTAGTATAAATAGAAGACGACTTCAAGTCATTTGACACACACATGAATCTCTTCCTCTCTCTACTTGTCTTCTGCAATTTATATTTATGTTCTATCTACAGTTACTTTGTGCTGATGTGATTTCTAATGTGGAGAAGAAGTTGAAATAAATTGCTCTAGCATAGAACATACCTAAAATTAACTTGGAATCAGAGCTGAGGTGAAGACAATTCCCAAGCAAGAGTGAAAGAGCAATCACCATAGACAATTGGGACAAAGATAAAAGGATCAATGGGTTCCTCATCCCTCTTCAAATTCACCCTAGGTGAAGTCGAAGTAGAGAATATTATCAGAATGGTGCAGCGAAAGTTTCTGATGGCCTACCTAAAGATCACTTCATAGGGAAGTTCAGATGAAAAGGTGGAAGGAAAGGCGAATGCCTTGAAATATGCTCGGCCACTATGCGAAGGAGTGTCCGAAGGACAGGGACACATCTCTTGATGAAGATAATAATCATTTCAGGGACATCTTCAATGATCAGAGGAATGACAAGTAATGCAGGTCATCATGGAAATGGTCGACTCTTCAAAGAAAGCAAGGAACCCCAGAATCTCTTTTATGTATCTGATCACAAGAAGAACTTCGTCTCCATCTTGGAAATGGAAGTCAAAGGTTTTAGGGTGGCACTCATCGATGGAAAGGTACATGTTTGAAAATAGAATTTTCTAAGATGTTTTTGAGTTTAGGGTTGTATTAAGTTACAGGAAGTCCACTGGGGACCATGTCCATTGACACATAGCACCGGAGGTCTGTGAGTTAGATGGTGATAGGGAAGCCTGAATTTGAAAGGAGTATGAAAGTACATGTCTGAGATGCACTGAAGCAAAATCTTACAAGGCGACCATTCCCCTCATGTAGCAGGTCCACAGGTTTGGAACAACCCATGGAGTTTGAGATTCATGAACGGGAATCTCATGTATACAGGTGGAAGAAAGATCTCTATGGCTTGAAGAAAAACACCTTGGGCGTAGTATGAGAGGATTGATAGCTGTTTGATGAAGCTGAGATTCACTAGGAGTCAAACCGGTCCAAACCATTACCCAAAGGTTGTGGATGATAGACCTCTCATACTTGCACCTTATACAGGCGAACTATTTCTGACAGTTGCAGACCCTCTCATTTGCAGAAGTAAGAGAGAGTTGGATTCTAGACATATGTTTTAGCATGATGAGATCATATTTGGTTGAGCCTCACTAGATTGGTGCCAAAAATCTTTTGAGATATCTTCAGGGCACAATCTCTCATGGATTGAAATACAATGCTGGAAATATGAAAACTGCATGAGTATTCGAATGCGGGCTGGGTAGGCAGTGTAGAGGATCACTAGAGCACTTTTTAGTGCTGGTTCTATTTGGATTCTGATTCAATATCATTGATGTGTAAGAAGCAGAAGTCGGTTGTTATAAGTATAGTCAAGACCAGATACATAACTACGAGTACGAGAAAATATATCAATAAAATTAAATTCAAATTCAAATAAAATTTGAATGCACATTCACATGACTTTAAACTAAGTCCCTTTTAGTTTTATAATGTTTAGTGAAAATAATTAAAACATACATTGAAATTTTAATTCATTTTGCAACCATCTATAATTTTAAGTAAAACCAATAAAACTTAACAATTTAGTCACTTGACACAATTTTAAATAATTAGGGCTCAAAAAACAAAAAGAGCAAGAACATCAAAACAAACAAACAAAGCAAAAAATATCTTCATATAAAATGTGCTATAAACCAAAAGTTAAATATAGTACAAAGTTGTATTTCAAATATAAATGAATAAAATAACAAAAAGTATAAAAGAGTTTAATTATTTTATATAATTTTAAACTAATTTGGTTATATATTTTTTCACAAAATTATATATATAACTAATATTTTAGAATTCCATGTCTAAAATTGTAATTTAAAATAAACAGTTTTGAAATATAACACAAAATGGGTTTAGAAAAGGAAAAAAAATCAAACATAAAAACTAATTGCTTGCCTATTTATATTTATAAAAAAGAAAAATTTAAATTAACCATTTTTTCCCTAAATGTCCGTACATACTAACCAATGATAAGACCTAATTAAAAACCTCATTTAAGTCATTTATCAATAATAATAATAACAATAATAATAATAATAATAATGAACCTTCATTCTAGAAAAAAAACCCAAAAACTGTATTTTCAATCTATATTGAATATAAAAATAAGTTACAAGCCAAATATGTACTAGAACATAAATAAACCATGAACAATGGGATAAGTTACAATTTGCAGGAAATAGATGGTATCATTACTCTGAAATGTCAACAGAAACTATAAAAACCACGAAACAAGATAAACAAGATAATTTGACCATTACTATTCATTTCCTCGTAAAAAATAGAGAACTTTAATCTCACCTAATATCAACATTAATGTGTATGTGAGTCATTTTGATTAAAATAACATTTAAATATAACGCATACCATGATGTTTGGTGAATTTGTCAGCACTCGCACTAGCTTCCATGCAACATTATAGCTAGAGTTGATTTGGTCTAAGGATTGTCAATGTTCAAGAGTATCTAGAGAGACCATTGAAACGATAAGGCCAACTTTCGATCTCATAGAATGACCCGTATTTTGACTCTCTTTCAATATCGAACATAAAAAAATATAATTTTATACAGTTGGTTCTGTTTACATGGAGCCCACAATTGGTCATGAAATGTCATAGCAACGACGAAAAGAAAATGCCAATCTCCGACCTCATCGCCAGCTTGTACACCGACATCCTTCTGGCCGAGCACACAAAGGAAACGTATATGTATAATTCGCCTCTTTATAACCTATTATTTTGTTTTTCCATATACCATATTATTGGATAAAAGTCATTTATTATATATATATATATATTGAATAAATTATTCTTATAGGACAAAAATTTTAAAAGATGGGAACCTGCTATTCCCTCTTTACCCAAAAAAATGAATTATTGAAACTAGAGCTAAATTGGCTAGAGAGTCTTAGTAGATGGGAGTGTCTAGAGAGACCATTGAGATGAAAATGCCAGCCTCCGCTCCCATAGTGGGGGAAGCCCCCATCTTGTTTTCAGTATGAACCACAAAAAAATATGTATGTATGGTTATGCATGTTTACAATGGACACATTCGTCCTCATAGTCATGGTGACCTATAAATTTCTTCTACAAAGTCCCAAAAAAAAACATATTTTTCTAGAATTTATTGTTTTACTTTTTCTCATAACATATTATCTAATAAATGTAATTTAAAACACTTTATTATTTTATCAATAAAGAAATAAATTCAACAAAATATTTTTATAAGAAATTAGGATTTAATTTATAGCATATAAACTCGTGATAAACCCACGATAAACAATCGTAGACCTCATTTATGTTACTTATAAGAAATAATAATAATAGCAATGAACTTAAATTCTAGGAAACAAAACAAAAAAAAATTATATTTTCAATTTATATTGAATAAAAATAAATAAATTACCAACATAATACTTCAAGCTTACCTAATATCACCATTAATGTATACAACAATAATTTTGATTAAAATAATATTAAAATAAAACAGATATCACAACCTTCGTCGAATTTTTCTCACCTCGCACCAGCTCATGTGGAGTATTTAAGCTGAAGGAAAATTGGTCGAGGTGTGTCAGTAGTCGGGAGTGTCTAGAGAGACAATTCAGATGAAAATGTTGACCTCTGATCTCATAGTGGGGGCCGACCTCTATCTTTCTTTCAATAGGGGGCACAAAGGAAACATTTGCATATAGTTATGCATGTTTACAATGGCCACCTCCGACATCAAAATTAGCCTAACCTCTTACTTGCTTCTATGAAGGCCCACAAAAAAATGTGTCCATAACTTATTATTTTGTTTTTTCACATAACATATTATTTAATAAATGTAATTTAAAATGCTTTATTCTTTTACCAATAAAGAAATAAATTCAACAATTTAATTTTGTAAGGCACTAATTAAAAACAATTTTATAGAAAGATTATTATTGTTTATAAGTAAAATCTAAAGATAAAAAATCCAAAAGCTATACACCAATTAAAACAAAGTCCTAATTAAAATGTTTAAAAGATATGAACCTATCACTGCTCATCTAAAGAAAAAACAATGGGAATATGGTTCATAAATTACAAAAGTAGAAAGCAACTAACTTAACCATTAGTTGCAACTTGAAAACCGCTCGAAGCTCAACCTTTACCAAGATGGCTCGGAGCTCAGCTTTTTCCTTATTATTCTTATCCAGAGACATGCCAACTTCACAACCAGGAATTTAGTCCCAAACTCAACAATGGGTTTCCTCGGAGTCCAAAGAAACCCAAAAAAATGATTCAAGAGAGATGTCCTTATTCGAAATTTTATTTTGTTTAAATGTAGTCTCCCAGCTATGGCTCAGGCATGTTCCTCTATGCATACAATTTTGGAATAACGTACATTAGAAAATCCCACCAATGGAAACTCATAATATTGGTAACATTGGTCTAAAAAATACTCCAATATAGTTGAAACCTGAATTCTTCCATGAATTATTTTCTATTTTTGTTTTTCTAGTTGACCACCATATCAGACTGTAATATCCCGTCACTAAAGCTATAACTTTTATTCTAAAAAAATTATTGGTTTTAAAAGAAAATTAATAGAAATCATGTGACATGTGATAATGGAATGAATGTAAAAGGCATGAGAAAACTAAAATACACAAGTCTTCTAAAACAAAAACATGTGTCAACTTCCGACATCGAAAATTTTATAAACTTAATAATTAGCACACCCTTATGTCTATGCACGACACCTAACTAAGGTCAGACTTATTTTATTCTCAAGCTAGATGTTTATTTCAATATAAATTCGATCCCCTGACTATCTAACATAACAAGATATGCTGTCAGAGTAGCCACCTTTCTCACAAACCTTTTGAAAATTCCCTACCCTCCTAACTTCACAAGTTTTAGAGTAAATTCCTAGAAATATTTGTCATAACTGCAAAAGAAAATCATGGAATTGGAATTGGTAGACAATTTAAAATTAAAAAATATGCAATTGGGCTTGACACCTTTCTCACAGGACTTCTGCAAGTGCAAATATGGGCTAACCTCTGACCGATTTCTTGTCAATCAATATTGATTTATTCATACAATATTACATCGAAACCATCAAAATGTGAGTTGATGTTATATTTAAAACTTCTTAACCATTAAAGTAGAGTTTGTTCATAGAGAGAACTAAGAAACTTACCATGTTTCCATCACTAGAATCCAGCACTCTTCTTACCCAAACAATTGTAAAAGGATAATTGTTTATAAATGAATAGGTTGTATGTACCTGGGATTGAGGCACTTATAAATGAGATGCTTGCCAAGAGTTCATGATATGATTCTAGATAAAGTTTTAGATAAGGTAAATGTACGGGAGAGAAATATCCATTAAGTTTTTTAGCTTGAGAAATATGTTAAATGTGGAAAATAATAAAAGCTATGTGGGATAGAAAGGTGGGTTTTATGGAAAAGCCTAGGCAAGTGGATAAGGAATTCAAAAAAAATGGGACACTACTAAAAGAAAATTTATCATGAAGGAAATGTATTAAATACCTTTAGAAGAGCTCAGTAAGGGGTTTTGATACAGAAGGAAGAATATCGCAGCACAGGGGATGAACTGGTTGATTTTAGTTCAAGGTCGTGTGGTGAAACATGGAGGAGTCCCAAGTGATATTATATCCTTTATGGGTGATTTTGGTTGGAATTTGGTTATGTTATTTTAATAATGATATTTATCCCTATGTTTTCATAAATTCTCATTAGGATTACACATAAGTACATGCTAATATTTGGGAATATGGAACAATGGAGTTGTTGTTTATTTATTGAATTATGCATTTATGAATAAGATACATTCAATTCAGAATGGGGAGGTGATTTTATTTAAATATTGATTTTTTAGTCTCATGGAATGCATTTACATTGTGAGTAGGTAATATAGGCACAATTATCCTTCTGATTTCCTCGTTAACTATCTTTTGCATGACTATATATATATATATATCAATACACTGGTAAGTTATATGAAGGAGGGGAAGATATTAATACTACAGTACTCTGGAAATTAAACCCGCATAGGAGTCAAATACCAAATGAGGAAATAGTTTAGTTTTATTACATGGATGGGAAGTTTGGAATATGGTATAGTAACGACTATCCTATATATTGTACAATTCAAATAGTATATATATACAATAAGGATAGGATGCTATGCCTCCCTTTGGTAAGACATTGAGGGGACTTGAGTCTTGTAGATTTCACAAAGGAACATATATACATTGAATTGAAGGTCAAAGTTAACTCCAGTAAATTTCTGCGGTAAAAGAATTATTTTCTTTCAATGAATGATATATTTCGCAGTCATGATTTACTAATTATTTAAAGGAGGTAAACTTCGGAATATGGGGAGCTAGAATTCTACATAAGAGAATGTGAAAATGAATTCTCCATGAGATTATGATAAGTAAGAATCAAACAAGAAGGGGATTATATGTTGCGAGAAGAATAAATATAAAACATGTAGTTGTAACATGAAATTGCATATCTCAAGGAACTTGGAATTGCTAATAATGAGACAAACATTGTAACTATATACTAGTCCAGGGATAATTGTCTTAGCTTCGATGGAAGGCTAATGCTGGGAACTAGGTATAGTAGTGTTAGAAAATTATATATTACAGAGTAATCGAACACATAAAATATATTGCAGAAATATAAATACAGAAAACACATAAAACAAGAGAGACATAGATATATGTGGTTCACCCAATTTGGGCTACGTCCACGGAGAAACAATCATTCCTTCCTTTTATATTATCCAAAACACTGAAGAGATACAACCTAAAATAGATTCGTTTTAATTTCCTCTTTGCTCTCACACAATCTCCTCTCTCTTTCTCACTCAGAATACAGATCTACATAGACGCAATACAATTCCCTCATATATACCAAGGGGATACCTTCTAGGGAGAAAAACCGTAAATTAAACATATCTTCTACCATCAGATCTTCGCCTAATGAATGACCCAGATTGACTATGAAATTACAACATTTTAAAAAGCAGTTTTACATCTATTTTTAGCTTTGGGGGTGTTATCCCAGATCCCCCACCAGGGGGGTGGGGCTCCCAAAGATTGCAACCCACCTGGATCCCCCTTACAACGTAAATATTATGGGTGATGTTGTTGCCACATTAGAAACTGGGGTCCAATGCGGTGATATCTCTGAATAAAGAAGATAATCAAGCTCCACACCCAACAATCTCTTGCTTGGAGATTGATTATAGCAACTCCACCATTGCTTCATTTCGTAGACAATGGCTCCACTTTGAACCTGGTTGTTTCTCATATTCTTCATCATACTTGAACACCAATTGAAACTGAGAAAAACCTCAGTTTCTCCTTGGTTACAACTTTTATTAACATATCTACAGGATTCAGGCTAGTCTGCATCTTTTCCATCTTCAACTATCCATCTTCCAATGTTGATCGTATGAAAAGCTACTTGAGCTGTATATGTTTAGCCTTGGAATGAAATGCAAAGTTCTTTGCAAGATGTATTGTACTTTCGCTATCACTATATAAGCTTCCCAACTCCTGCTTCTTATCTAATTCATCTGGAAACTTTTGTAACCAAATCATTTCTTTGCTAGCCTTTGTAAAAGCAACATACTATGCTTTCGTTGTTGAGAGTGCAACAACACTTTGCAGTTTTGAAACCCAACTGACAACAGTTCCACCTACAATAAACACACACCCTGTGGTTCTACTCCTGTTATCTCTATCACCCACCATGTCTGCATCAACATATCCATGTAGAGCAATGTTTGAACCACCAAAGCATAATGTTTTATTTGTGGTACCTCTCAAATAGCTAAGAATCCACTTCACTGCCATCCAATGTTCCTTTCCTGGATTGTTCATGTACCTAGTTACAACTCCCACTACATGTGCAATATCAGGCCTTGTGTAGACCATTGCGTGCATTAAGCTTCCAACTGCTAATGCATATGGAACTTTAGACATATAATCCATTTCTTCCTTAGTCTTGGGGTACATTTCGATACTCAGTTTGAAATGGCTAGCCAAAGGCATACTAATTGGTTTTTCATTCTTAAACCCTTTCAACATCTTTTGCATGTACTCACCCTGAGACAATGTTAATTTGTGATTCTTCATGTGTCTGGTTATTCTCATACAAGGATTTGTTTTGCAACACCCAAATCGTTCATTGCAAATGAGTTTGCCAATTTTCTTTTGAGCACATTTATTTCATGCATGTTAGAACCTGTAACAAGCATGTCATCTACATACAATAACAATATAATATAGCTACCATAATTTTTCCTTTTGAGATAAACACAATGATCAGAGGGATATCTAATATAACCTTATTCAGACATAAACATGTCAAATTTTAGATACCACTACCTTGGAGCCTGTTTTAAGCCATACAAGCTCTCGTTCAACCTGCACACTAGTTTATCCCTCCGTTTTACCTCATATCCTTGTGGTTGCTGCATATATATCTATTCCTCCAATCCCCATGGAGCAAGGTTGTCTTTACATCTAATTGCTCAAGATGAAAATCTTCAGCTCCTACTAAACTTAAAATAGTTCTGTTTGAAGTCATTTTAACAACAGGAGAAAATATCTCATCAAAGTATATACTCTTTTCTGTGAAAACCTTCACCACAATTCTATCGTTATAAAATTTTCTACCTCCATCTTCTTCCTTCATCTTATAAACCCATTTATTCTGCAATGTGGTTTTACCTGTAGGTAACTTAACTAAGTCCTAAGACTGGTTATGTGCGAAGGAGTCCATCTCTTCTTTCACGGCTTGCTCCCACTTCTTCCTTGTTTCTACCTTCATTGCTTCATCATAACATTCTGCTTCATGAGAATGAGTTAAAAATACATAATATAATGAAGGAGAGTATTGTTTAAGGGGTCTACTTATCCTGGTAGATCTCCTAACACCATTTTCAGCTGTTTGAGGTGCTTGTTGTTGTTCTAGTTGTTGTTGTTGTTCTGGTTGTTGATCATTATGATTTTCAAGAACCTTCACTTTTTTTGTGATGCCATCAAAAGCTATGTATTGTCTGTTTTGTCTTTCCTGTTTCTTTTCCTATAGCTAATCCTTATACAAAACCTTTTCATTGAATATGACATCTCTGCTTTTAATGATTTTGTGTTTTCATAATCATAAAATTTATAACCAAAATCATTAACACCATATCCAATAAAGCTACATTTATTTGATTTTTCTTGAAGCTTTGTTCCATTTTCTTTATTAATGTGGACAAAGGCTTCACAACCAAAAGTCTTTAAAAATGAGTAGTTTTCCTTTTTACCTATCCATGTCTCCTCTGAAATACCACCATCCAAGGATCTTGAAGGCCCTCTATTAGATAAAAAACAATATCTACAACATCTTCCCGAAATTGTAAAGGCAATTCTGCATGCAATCTCAGGCACCTTGCACACTCCATGATTGCCATGTTCATCCTTTCTGACACACAATTTTCTTGTGGTGCTCATGGAATTGTATTCTCTCTGTGAATTCTATTCTATAAAAAGTACCTATCAAAATCATTCCTACAATATTCACCTCCATTGCTCGATCTGAGACACTTCAACCTCTTTCCTGTGTCATTTTCAACCAAAGCTTTCTATTTCATGAAAGTAACAAATACATCATATTTATATTGAATACAATAAATCCAGGTTTTTTTGTTTGCATCATTAATAAAAGTAACATAATAATAAGAGCCACCGAGAGATGATACCTGAGTAGGTCACCATATATCTATATGCACAAGCTCTAAATTTTCTCTCTTCTTTTCTTTCCCAAATCGAGGAATCTAACTCTCTTTTGTTTTCCATAAACAAAATTCTCACAAAATTTTAAATCAACAAGCTTCAAACCTGGAAAAAAATTTCTTGAGTGAATAATCTCCATCCCATTCTCACTCATGTGCCCAATCCTAGGATGCCACAATGTCGTACCTTATCTTGTAGAGGTTAAAGAATTAACAAAATTAAAAATACCATTCCATATATACAATGTCCCAACCTTTTCTCCTTTTGCTATTACCAGGGATCCCTTAGTGACATTCTAGTTCTTATCTATAAAAGTAGTCAGACAACCTTCACCTCCCAACTGCCCTGTCGAAATTAATTTTTTCTTCAGATCTAGAACATGCCTTACCTCCTTGAATAGCCATTGATTTCCATTCTATTGTTTTATGAAAGATGTACCCATTGCAATGATTTTACAGGGGTTTTTCATCACCCAATTGAACTTGTCCAAAATCTCTTCGAACATAATCATGAAAATGTTTCCTATTAGGTGTGCCATAGAATGAGGCCCCTGAATCGACTACCTAGGCATCAATAATATTTTTTAATGAACGAATCAAACCATCTTACAACACATCACTTGTGACATTCACTTCATGATTGTTTTCTTGCTACGCATATCCTTCTTTCCCCTTTCGAGACTTGTAATCTTTCTTCAAGTGTTCTTCCCTCATTTCTAACACAATATCCTCAATCTGAACTTGGATCTGTCTTTCCTTGACTTACTATGATATCCTGCGCTCTTTCCTCTTTCCATTTTTCTTCCCCTAGTCTCTGCTGTCAAAGCATTACCTGATGTCTCAGCGGAGCTTTTCCATTGCACTTCTTCGCAAAGGATTGCACCGAAAACATCATAAAAATCCAAAGCACTAGATACATAGACAAAGTTACTAATGGCCATAACTAAACCATTCCAACTTTTTGGCAATGAGAATAAGAATAAGAGATCCCTAACTTCATCATCAAAAGCTACTCCTACAAAACTTAACTAACTCATAAGTGTATTAAATTCATTTAAATGATCAATAATAGATCCACCTTCTCACATCTTCATATTAAATAAATGCTTCATAAGAAATACCTTATTTGAGGCCGAGGGTTTTTCATATAGTTTTTCCAATGCCTTCATTAAACCCTCTATTGTCATTTCCTTTGAAATGTTAAACGCTACCAATGGTAATAGCCACAACCATATTGTTTCAAGTGCTTTTCTATTGAGAATACCCCATTCTATGTCTGTCATACACGTCGATGTCTTTGCCTTTCTGCTCAATGATTGGTACAGATCTTTCTGGTACAAATAGTCTTCCATTTGCATCTTCCACACTTCATAGTTTTGGCCGTTAAATTTTTCGACCCTAAACCTATGACCTTTTGTTATTTCTCCCACTCGAACCAGGGACCCTTCTCTCCTGCAATTTTATCAGCCAAATAGACCTTTGGCTCTGATATCACTTGTTATAAAATTATATATTACAAAGAAATGGAACACTAAAATATATTGCACAAATATAAACATAGAAAAAGGCATAAAACAAGAGAGACACAGATATACGTGGTTCACCCAATTTGGGCTACGTCCATGGAGAAACAACTAGTCCTTCCTTTTATAATATCTAGCAAACTGAAGAGATACAACTTAAAACAGATCCGTTGTAATTCCCTCTTCACTCTCACACAATCTCCTCTTTCTTTCTCATTGAGAATACAAATCTATATAGATGCAATGCAATTCCCTCATATATAGCTACGGGTTGCCTTCTAGGGGAAAAGCCCTAAATTAAACATAACTTTTACCATGAGATCTCCTTCTAATGAATGGCCCAGATTGACTACTAAATTACAACATTTTACAAGGCAATTTTACATCTATTTTTAGCTTTGTGAGTGCTTCCCTCGATCCCCCACCAGGGAGGGGCTCCCAAAGATCATAGTCGCCCCCCCTGGACCCCCCTTGCAGTGAAAATATTACGAGTGACATTTCCACGACATTACAAAATGCAATCCAATGTGGTGATATCTTTGAATAAAGAAGATAATCAGGCTCCACACCTAACAAGTAGTATAATGATGAGATGATATTTGAACTTATAGTAGCATAAAAAACCAAGCTAGTGTGCTAAGAGTTAAAAGATAGTATCTCTTACCATTTAGGCTCATGGGTAGTCTACATCACTAGAGCTAAGTGTTGTGAGGAATTCTTAAAATTAATAAGAGAAAATCAATTAGAACTATGTGAACATGTCGAGAGAAAGATACAACATTGGACAATATTAAAGTATCAATAAAGACATCATACGTTTCAGTTGAGGAAAAAATCGTATAAACAATATTGAGCACTCTGAATTTCGAGCCAAACCATTCATTAAAATCTATTGTTGTATCCGGCGTATGTCTTGCCCCATCAACCAAGGAAAACTACATATACATTGATGAGTTGAACAAAGTATTAAAATTATAATGACTAACATAGGAAATCCTAAATAGATATTTTCCAAAAACTAAACCACTATACTTCAATCAAGAACTTAAAATGAAAAGTATGCATAAGATAAGACAACAGATCAACTTGCTCATAACATTATGTCTTTAGAAGCTAATAATATTCAACCAAAATAATTGGATTTACAATTGCATTAACATACATCTATATTCCTTTGTATATTGCAACTAATATCAGTGGAAAACAATGAGGCGACACTAAATTTTATATAGTGGAGATGAGAAAGGCACCCACCTGAGACAACAGTGAAACTAGGGTTATACTTTTATCCATTTGGTTGAAATACAAGGGAGTCATTACTTCTAGATTATGGAAGGCAAAATATCTTACTTTCAAGATAAGTTTCCAATAGAAGAAAATAAAAAGATGTATTATCAATGGCCAGGTGACTTATATGCAAGCAAGAAACACAAGAGTACTACAACTGATAAAAGGTTGTACCTGAAGGTATAAGTCGGTTCAGCAAGATCTACAGAACCCATCCAAAAGAAATGTTAAAAAGGTTTATGAGAAACTGTTACACAATGCTTTAAGGAAAAAATATGATTGACAAAGTAAAAAAAAGTTAAACATGGATACCAAAGGTTATGCGGGTAGACTCTATCCTCACCTGCCTAAAATTAAGGAGGGCGTTAAGATCTCCTAACCCAGACTAAATTGACTAAATTGTGCCTTCAATAGTAATAGGATCATTCGAATGAGAAAAAAAATACATATGAAGAAACATATCCTTGGAAGTAACCTTCCAATAAAATTCCCCTAAGGAAAGTTTACTCGGAATAAAGATATTGGTTACCTGACACCGCAACAAATGTTTCACTCCAAGCTACATTTGACAAAGTAATAGAAATTATGATAAATATGTACAATCATAGCGTGAGAACGTGAACAAAAGACACGAATATGAGGCCTTGGGGGTTAAAATCCTGAAGGATCAAATAATAACTACAACTAATACTTATGAAAAATGTATAGTAAGCTCTTCCATGGCTCGTGACTTAATGATCCAAAGTGTTTTCCAATCTGGTAATGGGCATGAATGTGGTAATGGGCATGAATGATGAGGAACAAAACTCTCATGCTCTTACACTGGAAAGGTCAGTAAAATGCAACTAATTAAATACAATTAGAAATCAATCCATGTCAGGGAAATGATTATAAAGACCTTCAAGATGCATGATAACCCGTTAAGTGACTTAACTGTGTAAAGAGAAGAGGTATGGAACTCATACCATGCCAGTAACGGGTGGCACAAATCTACTTTCTACACAAGAGTGTGGAATAACGACATCAGAGATCAATTAAAAGAGAAAAATTAAACCTATATCATGTTGTTTAATAGATCGTAGGGAAGGAGATCAAGTGATAGGGAACTTACCTTTTTTCTCACCACAGAAGATTGGCCATTAACTGGGTGGAATATTCACTCTCGTGAGAACAATTGTATTGGAAAAGAAGCAACATGAATAAATTAATCCAACTAACCTTAGACAGGGAGATAGAAAATAAAATGTGAAAATTAAGTAAATAAAAAATAACACATGAGCTATCACCTCGTAAATGGAACATTTTGGAAACTACCGACTCGCACTATCGTGGTAGTCACTTCTATCATCCTCGGTTGAATTGCAGCACCATTGAGTTAGGCTAGTTATTATAGGCATGGAAGAGACAAGAGTGATAAACAAGTATTTAGCTGTGATATAGTAGTTCCTCAGTAGAACAGTCCGTGGGAGATGAATGCTAATGTGCATGCAGACACAGGTGGAAGCCATCACTTATGTGAACACAAAGACAAAAATACCATCTACCGAATAGTTGCAGATAACATTGTGTCGATGCCACGGGAGGGATTGTGCGCAACAAATGATACAATAATCCATAGTTAGGGTTTAGAGAAGAGTGGGGCTAGACAAAGAAATCATGACCATCGATTGAGAATGGTGAATCCCCACCATTCGCTAGAATACCACAGTCCTCATGTGGCCTCCATGTGAGTTACCAATATATGGAAGACCCTTGATACCAGGTTAATTTCCCAAGGGTGAAGAAGGAAGGTGAAAGGTGTATTCTCCATGTTTGGAACGCCTATGTGGAGTATTTCGATTTCCACGAAGATTTCCGAAGAATGAAGGACGTAGACTATGCATGTGGTGGTATATGCGCAGAGCACCATAGTTAACGACATTAATGGAAAATATTAAGACCCATGCTATAATAGAAAACACCTTATTCATGTATTATGGTGATCACCATGGGAAATAAATTAACGTTGTCGTAATCTTTAAGGACATGTGGCTGTAAGTAAGATAAGAACCCCACCGGGTGTTAGAGGTCATAATTATTATGATGCTAAGTGTGGCCATCGCATAATCTATCTAAAACCGAATGAATCTATGAAGGTATACATACCTGCAAAGTACCTTGAGTGAGTTTGTAAATTAGAACACACAAGATATCTGATGCCCTAACCAAATTGTAAATAAGAATTTAAATAAAGAGTGGAGACTATATATACATACATTATAACCATAGACATATAATGATTATCATCACATCAATTGAGAAGGGAAAAATAAAATAAAAATTGTGTGGATAATGGAGGTACATGACAAGCAGTATCTAGGTTCAATACTGGAGCCTATCATGAAACCAAAACTATAAGAGATAAATTATTATCTAGGGGATACCTAAATTGGAAATGATGTGGATCAACTATGATATACAAATTTCTTTCCTTTAGTAGATCATTATAATCTCACATATGCCACTTAACTATGGTAGGACTCTCGGAATAAACAAGGTAAAGTTCAATTCCAATGAGGAAACTAAATAAGTCGGTTATGACAAAACAAGATGGAAATCATTAATATCAAAGTATCGCTTAGAATATTTCATCAATTGTATAGTGTTGGATCCTTTCACTATTAAGGGGATGTGGCATTTCAGGATTAGAATAAAAAGGTAGTTAAGGTTCAAGAGATAATATTGGTAATAATTTGGTTTTTATATCAATAGATTGATGAAGACTTTGTTAAAATTGGAAACTAGGGCCTAACTCCATGTGGATCATCTTATTAGTGGCAGCTAATATTTTTATTAGATCCCTCTCATTGAGAGGTGTAGGATTGATTTAAATATCATCTAATTTCGATAAATATTTATGAAGTTATGAATTTATTTATGTTATAAATCAAATTGTCAAGTCAGCAGCAACTTGAGTAGGCTCAGAAGCCCAACAATCATGTCTATTCAACCTCTATGTTTTAGTATAAATAGAAGAGGACTTCAAGTCATTTGACACACACATGAATCTCTTCCTCTCTCTACTTGTCTTCTGCAATTTATATTTATGTTCTATCTACAATTACTTTATGCTGATGTGATTTCTAGTGTCGAGAAGAAGTTGAAATAAATTGTTCTAGCATAGAACATACCTAAAATTAACTTGGAATTAGAGCTGAGGTGAAGAAAATTCCCAAGCAAGAGTGAAAGAGAAATCACCATAGACAGTTGGGACAAAGATAAAAGGATCAATGGGTTCATCATCCCTCTTCAAATTCACACTGGGTGAAGTCGAAGTAGAGAATATTATCAGAATGGTGCAGCGGAAGTTTCTGATGGACTACCTAAAGATCACTTCATAGGGAAGTTCAGATGAAAAGGTGGAAAGAAAGGCGAATGCCTTGAAACATGCTCGGCCACTATGCGAAGGAGTGTCCGAAGGACAGGGAGACATCTCTTGATGAAGATAATAATCATTACAGGGACATCTTCAATGATCAGAGGAATGACAAGTAATGCAGGTCATCAAGGAAATGGTTGACTCTTCAAAGAAAGCAAGGAACCCCAGAATCTCTTTTATGTATCTGATCGTAAGAAGAACTCTGTGTTCATCTCGGAAATGGAAGTCAAAGGTTTTAGGGTGGCACTCGTCGATGGAAAGGTACATGTTTGAAAATAGAATTTTCTAAGATTTTTTTGAGTTTAGGGTTGTATTAAGTTACAGGAAGTCCACTGGGGACCATGTACATTGACACATAGCACCGGAGGTCTGTGAGTCAGATGGTGATAGGGAAGCCTGAATTCAAAAGGAGCATGAAAGTACATGTCTGAGATGCACCGAAGGAAAATCTTAGAAGGGACCATTCCCCTCATGTAGTAGGTCCACAGGTTTGGAACAACCCATGGAGTTTGAGATTCATGAACGGGAATCTCATGTATACAGGTGGAAGAAAGCTCTCTATGGCTTGAAGAAAAACACCCCGAGCGTAGTATGAGAAGATTGATAGCTGTTTGATGAAGCTGAGATTCACTAGGAGTGAAACCGGTCCAAACCATTACCCAAAGGTTGTGGATGATAGACCTCTCATACTTGCACCTTATACAGGCGAACTATTTCTGACAGTGGCAGACCCTCTCATTTGCAGAAGTAAGAGAGAGTTGGATTCTGGACATATGTTTTAGCATGATGAGATCATATTTGGTTGAGCCTCACTAGATTGGTGCCAAAAAGCTTTTGAGATATTTTCAGGGCACAATCTCTCATGGATTGAAATACACTGCTGGAAATATGAAAACTGCATGAGTATATGAATGCTGGCTGGGCAGGGAGTGTAGAGGATCACTAGAGCACTTTTTAGTGCTGGTTCTATTTGGATTCTGATTCAATATCATTGATGTGCAGGAAGCAGAAGTTGATTGTTATAAGTATAGCTGAGACTAGATACATAACTACGAGTACGGCCTCATATGTAGTTCCCTCGTCGTGGAAACTCTTCAGCGAGTACACATGATGAATACCACTATGATTCTCTATGACAACCAGAGGTGGGATTCGATTATTGAGGAATCCTATATTTAATGATTGCTCCAACATATAGACATCAGATACTGCCTTATCTAGGATATGGTAACTCGATGAGAAAGGAGGCTCCATTGTCCTAAGATGATGTACAGGTCACTACACTTTGTCAAAGCCCCCGGGAAATATCAAATTTTTGATTTTCCAAAATGACTTGTAGTCATTGAGAGACCATTGTAAAAGGGTCCTACATGTTTCATACGTTTAGCTACGGGACCTCCAGGGGATTTTGGTTGCTACTGGAGTAACATACGATGACAGGGTGACTCACCCTCCCCTGGTTGTGTGCACTATGAACAAGATGGTTCACTCTCTTGTGGGACAAGATGATTTTCTCTCTTGTGGGATAGGATGATTCACTCTCCTATGGACAAGATGATTCGCTCTCCTATGAAACAAGATGATTCGCTCTCTTGTGGGACAATATGATCTCTTGTGGGACAGGATGATTCGCTCTCCTGTGTAGCAGGATTACTAGCTCTCTTGTGAGGTCTAGATGATGTGTTATCCATGACAACTATGTAGTAGGATGATTAGTTCTCCTGTGAGGTCTAGATGATGTGTTCTCCATGACGATTATGTAGCAGGATGATTAGCAATCCTGTGAGGTCTGGATGATGTGTTCTCCATGAAGACGATGTAGCAATATGATTAGTTCTCCAGTGAGGTCTGGATGATGTATGAGGATGATTAGCTCTCCTGTGGGGCCTGGATGTTGTGTTCTCCATGGAAATTGTGTAGCAGGATGATTATTTCTCCTATGAGGACAAGATTGATTAAGTTCTCCTATCGAGGAATCCTACCCATGCAGTCTAGGACTCATGGGAAGTACCTCTCATCTGATCAATGAGCAAGGAAATGAGGATAGGGACCATAGTAGTATCAATGGACGCATCATTGTATCTACTGTACTCCCTATGCTAGGATGACCTTCATTGATCTGGGATCAATGATACCGGTCTGCAACTAGTTGTAGGAGTTGTACCTACTATGGCGTTGACTTCGAGTTGGTTGAGACTGGTCTAGGACCAGTGGTACATACTCTTAGACATGCCTCAGGTCGGTGTAGGACTGGTCTAGGACCAGTGAGAGTGGTACATACTATGACACTGACTTTGGGTCAGTTGAGACGGGTCTGGGACTAGTGGTACACACTCTGAGATTGATGATACTGGTCTAGGACCAATGGTAGGAGTACTACCCACTATGATGCTAACTTTGGGTCAGTTGAGAATGGTTTGGGACTAGTGGTACACACTCTGAGACTCACTTCAGGTCAATGGAGAATTGTATGAGACATTCTCGCTCAATTCTTCTTCTTCATAGTTCATGAGAGCTATGTTGAGGAGATCTGAGCAGAGCAGAGCAGAGCCAACAAATCTGAGCAGAGCTGAGCAAAGCAGAGTAGAGCCAATAGAGTTGTCCAGAGCTAGACAGAGCAGTGTAGGGCACTAATGGCAGAGATAGTACAATTGTACATATGGATCGATGGATGGAGTTCTCCTTAGTTGAGAGGGAGTGTTAAAATTGCCAACTAGGGCCAAACTCCATGTGGGTCATCTTATTGATGGCAGCTGATATTTTTATTGGATCCCTCTCATCAAGAGGTGTAGGATTGATCTAAATATCATCCGATTCCAATAAGTATTTATGAAGTTATGAATTTATTTATGTTATAAATCAAATTGTCAAGTCGGCCAACAACTTGAGTAGGCTCAGAAGCCCAACAATCGTGTCTATTCAACCTCTAAATTTTAGTAAAAATGGAAGAGGAATTCAAGTTATTTTGACACACACTTGGATCTCTTCTGCTCTCCACTTCTCTTCTGCGATTTATATTTATGTTCTATCTGCAGTTTACTTTAGGCTGATGTGATAGCTAATGTGGAATAGAATTGAAAGAAATTGCTCTAGCATAAAACATACCTTTTAGGAGGTCTTCAGTGATAAATTTGAAAGAATAGTCATTGAAGTACCATTGAAAGGAGGGATACATGTTGTACTTAGGAGGAAGAAAACATATGGCAATATTGCACATACAACCTTTTTAATGTATTATATAAAATCCAAAGGTGATACCATTTTTTTTCAACCCTATTAATATTGTGTCTAATCTAATGATCACGATCTAATTGTTATGTGGATAAGAGGTAATTCAAATAATAATGAGATATCAATGCCATTGATAAGGAAAGTGTAAAACATAAATTGATGGAGGTTGAATTTCAAATGACCAACATTGTATGTGCCAATTTTAAGTTTATTAACACCTACAATATTGAGTATTGTTGTAAGGATCAACTGAGATAGGTGGTGAAAGGCACTAAGGGGTGGAAAGAATCACTCAAATTAGTGACTTGGGCGGTGGAAACTCTTCACTTTGAAAGGAAAAGTGTGTTAAATACAATTTTTGTCATAGAAATGAATGTTGAAATGTGCCATCAACACAAAATAATCGTATCATGTACATGAATTAACATTACTTAAGAGAAAATAAAATAAGAACGTGAACTAGGAAGCTGGGAATATGAAGTATTATATATGAACATGTCAAAGTATGAAGTGTGTTTATAAGACATAAATCAGAAGTAAGAACTAATAGTTCATACTTAAAGTATACAAAAATATTACATTAATGGAATAAGAACCATGTTGTCAATGAAGAATGGTTCATGGAAAGTATTGTGAGCCTACCAATATCAATTGAGATACCCTACCAGGAATATAATTAGGAGAGTGAATGCGTGGTGAGGATTAAATTGAGGATGCAAGCATCTTTAGGTAAAAATTCCTCTAATTTTAATATGGTCGCATGCTTTAGAGGCTGCATCTTTAAGTTCATGTAACCAAGTAAATACAATTGAATTGAACTCTTGCACCAACAATATGTTTTAGATTGAAGATATAAAAGAAAAATAAAATGAAAAAGGTAATCAAGAGTAAGGGCATAGTATCTCCATCAATGAGATGAGAAAATATCACTTAATTGAATAGCCAATGTGTTATAATCAAGAGTTAATGACACTTGCAAGTTAACAAATTATTACTAAACATCATCTATATCTATATCTATATCTATATATATATATATATATATATATATGCATCAAAATGGCCAATTACATAGATAATGGATCGATAAAAAATGTGGCATATATGCGTAACATAATACCATATCACTATGAATTGCACTAATATTGACAATTAAGGGTTTCGGTAGACTTAATAAAAAAAATTACAGCTAAGGCATGTAGGGCAAGTGTGATATGAAGGAGGTTGAATGCTAGATGAAGAACAAACTTTGGTGGGTTGAAAGTGGTTTTAGAAGGTAAAATTATTGTATGTGATTTATGTTAAATTAATTATGGTTCATCACTAAGAGTATGAGTAAAATAATAATGGAAAAAAAATTATAGATGTTTTCAAGACTGGGTATAGTAAACTTCTATATATAAAGAATTTTTTTGATGAGAAAATCTCTTTTGAACCGATAATTTAGAAACTGAAGGAAACAAGTGAGGACAAGTTCGAAGGTCAAAAGAATTCGAGATGGAGTCCTCATGATGAACTTGAACCCTATGTTCTAAATGGAGTAGAGTGGTTCAAATCAGTACAAGGAAGGCTTCATAAAAAAGAAATTTTCGCGATGATCATTAATATTCATATCAAGGAACCAAAATTGTGAATTTTAAATGATTGAGAAATAAATTACCAAAGAAATTTGGAATGAAATGGTTTGAAAAAGTAGTAAAAAATAAAAAACAAAAATTGGGAAGAAAATGAAATTTGTTACAAGAAGACCAATGGTTGAATTGGTAATCACCTTGATGTAGGAAGTTAGATAGAAATTCCTGACGGTAGAACATTATTAATATCAATACCAAAATACCAATAATCATTCAAATTCCATTAAATGAAGAAGAGTATACAAGAAAAGAAAGAGAAACACGATGAGAATCGACTTGGTTAACGTCATGATCAAGGGATCCAATCCATAAGGTGTAGGAACCATGTGTAGAATGACCAGTATACCTGAATCTGTAAGAAATCTTTGTCACGAATGGGAGGTTACAAAAATAATGATTTCAAATTACATTAGCTCGAAACAACTAAGAAGCTCTAAACTAGTGGTAATCATAAGGACGGAACAATCTCAAAGTTGGAATTAGAAGTCGACACTGTTGAATGAAGAAGGAAAAAAGGTGTTATAAAATGTGAAACACACTATGCGGAAAAACTAAAGAACAGTGGACTGATTGACTACCAGCGTTGGTAATCGTGAACAATAAAGGGTGGGCATAGTTGGGTCCACCTTTCAGGTTATTTTAATAATAACCCAACAATTATATATATATAGCTAAATATTAGTTGCACAGGCAATAGAAGTATATTTAAATTCTAATATGCTAAGAACGTGGCCTTTATATATATAGCTAAATATTAGTTGCACGGGCAACAGAATTATATTTAAATTATAATATGTTAAAAACATGGCCTTTCTAATTGTTATCTTACTATGAACGATGTGCAAGGTAAAATACAATTCTGTATCTAAAGTTACCAATAAGAAATATTTATGATAATGAGCATGGCCTTGGGTATTGAAGTAATAAAGAAAATAATGGTGCTAACCTAATTTCGATGCATGTGAATAGTATGTTGAACGTAGGCGGAAGCTTTAAAACACACATTTAATGTGTAGGTTGGAAAAAGGGCATGGAATGAAGGTAAAAGTAAGGGAATTGAAGTTAAGTCATCATCCCAAATGAAAAAGAAAAAGATGATTGTTAGTGAAACATACATTGTAAGACAAGAAGAAGTTGCCTTTTGGTTGAGGGAAGATGGAATTTCTCTAACCATTTGAAGGGTTCTCTAAAATACAAAAACTATATAGAAACCCACAAAAACTATATAGAAACCCCTGAATTGGCACTGTAGCATAGTAATTAGTATTCTTTTTTAGCCATGTTCAAAATTGCAAATTCTTCTTATATAATGTTACTTAAAAAAAAGGACAAGTTAATCACCATCTAATTGATTGGAAACTACTACACGTAACGCTGACGGAGATAGGCCCACGGGGCTTTGGATTGACGGTGAATAGGTGTGCTCTTAAGGCACTCCTTGCAATAGGTCACCGGTTCAAATCCCCCGTGGGTACTTAGGTTAGTCTTAATGTAGATAAAAAAAACTTTGACGGAGATATTCTAGCAGAAGTCATGGTATATTAAATCTAAAAGAGCATCTGTCTATGGAATTGAGCAATTACTCAAGATAAAGAAAATGCAATGATGTGTGCGAGCAAGAAGATGAAAAGTGGAAAGGTCATCGAGTAAGATTTCAGGAAAAGTAAACTAGACCACAAACACCGATGACAATGTTAATAAAAGGGGAGGATAATGTTAATAAAAGGGGATGAAGTAAAGTGCTTGTGAGCATGTGCACCTAGCTACCACCGTGCTCCCAATTTCACATTTCACCAACGCTTTATAAAAG